>WYDF02101419.1:0-23848 GCA_009867245.2 Adranes taylori
TATATCCGATTTGACGGATACATGTGATTGCCCATTGTTTCCTCCAGTACACAAAAAAAAAATTTACTTTGGTCTTGGGTATACATGCATGAGTGCATTTATATTTTTTGCATTTTCAATATTCGTAACGACATTTCACTGGAAGTTTTACGATTTTAACGGTTTCCTTCGACGGTGGCGATTTGGTTTTTTTTTACTGGAAGCGCAACGATTGTTCCATCACCTAATTTTTAACAAACCGTTAAGATTTTTATTCTTTGTGCTTTCGGCTGATCTCCGATTGGATATTGGTTTAGCGTATTTTGACAGACGGTGTTTCCATACAAGATTCTAAGATTTTGGTGGAGTAGGATTGATACTATCACCGCTTGTACATGCCACTACTTACATTTTTTTAGATAACCATCACAAAAGCAATCAACTTTGATCTTTAGGAGTTTTAACGTATCAGGAAGAGATTTTTGATTGGCCGGAAGTACAACGTCCCTAAACATTTTGTAGCACAAGTTCCTTTCAAGCTCCGCCTTTTATGCGACAGATGCCTCCAAACGCGAGCGGCTCCGGCAACATGCCAGAGGCAGTTTCTTCCCATAAAATTCGCATAAAAGAAGCCACTCAAACTAGCATTCCTCAAACGCATTTTGAGTCTGACGCTAGTTGCTGTTGAGTGAGAAATCACACACCTAAACTAGCTGAATTCTCCATTAGATAAACAACTTACTCTTTTAGAGTGAGAAATCGCACTTACGAATCTGATTGGCATCTACAGTAAGTGCTGCCAAGAAAATCAATTATTTTTATTTTATATTTAAACCGAATTAAATTCGACTACAGTCAGTAGCAAAAATTCTACAAACATCAGGTCAAACATATTACTTTCTGCTGAATCGTTCGTTCCATCATCACTCACTTCTTATTTCATTCACTCGTATCAACAATTCATAACCCTTCCATGACAACTACTTCGTCAACGAGAAAGTGAAAAGGTCAACATCAGAGGAAGAGGCCAAACAACCATTCACACAACGAGATAACAGAGATGGCAGAAATCCAACACCAGTATAACACGAGAAAAGCACCATCGACGCCTATTCCGGTACTACTTCAGTGACAGCGAATAGACCCTAGATTGCTACAACAAATTCATTCATTTTCTAAGTCATAAAATGTCGGCCAAAAAAAAGTAGAAGAAAAGTCTCATCATAATCAGAAGAACATATTAATTACCAAAAACCAAATTATCTTTACTTCGATATTTTTATTTACTATTTTGTTAATGGAATGGAATCATCATAATACTTTTTGCATTTTATATAGAAGCTACTATATTATTATACTATATTATAGTAGCTTCTATATATAGAAGCTTATAGTAGCTTCTATATAGAAGGTACTATATTATAACAATTAAGATAATCTAACCCAACCCAGTATACTCTCATGCATTGTGTTGCAAAATAAAATATAAAAAGCAGTATATTAGATGTAAAGAAAACAAATTATGATCTGCTTTAATTGATAACATCTGTAACAATTTAATCGCCTGTCGTCTCGCTCGTGACTGGCACGTTGGTGCTCCTATCTGGGCAGGTTGCATAAATGCTGTTAGCTACCGGGAAATACTGCAGCGAAAGGTTAGGCCCGTCGCACTGACCGATCGCCAGAGCATATAGGACCGTATCCACAGACGCAGTAGAAGTCATTGCACGAGTCATCCCGGCCGATCTACTCATCGAAGACAAAAAGGAGATAGACGAGGGAATCCGTAAAGGTAACACTCCGGTGACCGAACGTCCCAGTCGCAGCAGAACTACCAAGAAATGGCAGCTAGTGTACCAAGGGTAGCTGGACGTGCCTTCTTATACCAGAAGTGGGATCCTGGTTAAAAAAAAACACGGACAAATAACATATTTCCTGACTCAAATCCTCACACGTCACGGATGTTTCCGATCATACCTAAAGAGAATTGGAAAAGTGCAAAGCGAATCCTGTCGATATTGTGGAGCCTAAGATGATGCGGAACATCTACTTGCTGAATGCCCCAGATGGAAGAGCGAAAGACGGAAACTACACATGTCCACGAATCAGTCTATCACCGCTAGAAACCTCGTTAGAGTTATGTTCGAAAGCGAGCTCAGGTGGGCAGCCGTTTCACATTTCACTGAGGCCACATTGACCACAAAAAAAACCGGGAAGAAAAGGGCGCCCAACTTGTATCATAGGCTACAGCAAATACCGTAATCCCGTTAAATGTGTTGATAAATTGCCCTATGGCATGAAAGGGGAGGAGGTTGACATCGTGAACAATGCCCCACAACGGCGATACCCGATGTCTCCTGGAATTGAGGTTGTTTTAGTGGTTAAAATCCCACATCCACCGGTACGGGCCGGTAGGTGCCTTTTGAAGGTTTCTTCCTCCTCAATAAAAAAAGTGAGCAGCAAAAGTTTCGCATATACATAAATATAGATTTTCATTTCATCAAAACACAGTCCACTTAGTTAAAAAATAAAATACAATACTCTCAAACACTTATTTAACTGATTTTTTAAATTTATTATTAATGACTTAATAAATGGTATATCAATTGAAAATAAAGTAAAAAATTCTTTATGCCACACCATTTTTTTTAAATTTGAAGTCTCTACATTATTTTAATTTTTCACTGCAAAACTGCAAGCATAATACATTCAGTGTGTGATACTGTTACTGTATCATATTTTTTTATCTAAAAACGCATGGAACTTTTCCCATTTATATGCACATGAGTTTATATACTTAATTAACTTTACAGACTGAAATGCAGCATATAGAAAGAAAACTTTAATTCGCTAGAGATGCATAAAGAGTGCAATTTATTATTAATTAGAATACTGCTAAAATCTAAAAAAAACGGGCAAATAGAATACAAACAATTAGATGCAACATTATGATAAATACATAAAATATTTAAACCATTCTCTCATAGCCTAAACATAAATAATCGTAGACAAAAAAAAACGAGTAAAGTTTGCATTTTGATGAAAATATATGTGGACTAGATGATAAGCATATTAAATGGCACAAGAAAAATCACAATGATCGGGTCAGTTTGCCGGGTCAGCTAGTTTATTAATCTGACCTTGATTTATAACATAACTACCCTACCTTGAGGTTAATTCGTTTATCTACATCGCCTCGTTTATGAGTTTTAAAAC
This sequence comes from Adranes taylori, assembly GCA_009867245.2. NCBI lineage: Eukaryota > Metazoa > Arthropoda > Insecta > Coleoptera > Staphylinidae > Adranes > Adranes taylori. The sequence continues at coordinate 3,196 of WYDF02101419.1, forward strand.
AACACGAATCTAATGTTTTAAGTATAATTAAACTTATGGATGGGAGTGTATATAATATATTATTTCAATCGCATATATATGTATATATATATATATATTCATAATCATATTCATATTCAAAAGCGTTCCAGACAGACGGACAGACAGACAAAGCTAGACGTTAATATATAAGTATTGATGAAAATACATGAGTATGCACTGGCAATGCTAGTTGTACAGAGGAAATGAATGAAGTAAACGAAAACGTGAATAGGTGGGTGTTGTCAATTACGCGCAGCGGTCAGTGTAGAGTCTACTAATACATCTAATCTTCAAAAAGATTGCAGGTCAATTGTGCGCAAATTCTGTATTAACAAGTTCTAGGAATCCTCAAATAAATGCAAACTAACGTTTTAAATAAGCAAAATAAAATTATAATTTTCTAAAGACCGTGAGATGGCGTTAAGTGTTTTCAACCAAAGATACATGGGCCTTTTGCTCTAGTAGAAATTTATGTGGTTAAACTCCCACATAAAAATGAGTAATGTTAATGTGCACTAATTATTTTTTGCCGACCTATATGTTAACTAAGCAACGTATGGGTCGGCAAAAAGTGGGCATGTTATGATAATGGCGCATTCACCATTCCTCTCGCTTATATGCTAGAGTATTATAGTAAAATATTGGCGGTTGCTTCAGACCGTACGGAACAACGTAGTGGATCGGGAAAAATACCCTTAGATGACATTTGCATATTTCTGCATCGTTGGTTTCATATAGTGCTTTGCATTCGGCGTGAGATGGCGCTTGTTATTGTTGTCAAAGTTTTATTTTTGACATGTAAATTTAAATTCCGCGCATGCTCATTTAAAAAAGTAACTAGATTATAAAAAGTAACTGGATACTACTAAGGGCGGTATAAAAATTAATTGTCCAAAAACGTTTACCAGGACCGCATAAAAATTTTGTATACAAACAAAATGGCGTCGTTTGACATATATCATTTAAAACATCTAATATGGCGGTTGAAATAAATATTTGTTACATACAGTAGATGTTTATAAAAATATTATAGTTATACAAAGTGCCAATAATAATAATTTAGTCATTTTCCATAAACATAAAAATATTAGTAGATTGGAATTTATTAAAAGTGTTTGATATCAGTACATAAGGCAAAAATCAAATATTTTTGTTATATTTCAGGCTTTCTTATTTTATAGAATACATTTATTTATTATTTTAAGATAATCTGTAGATGGTTGCACTTTATAGTTTCCGCGCAATCGTTCTGGATTAAAAATAGTCTTGCGCGCAATTGACCGGTGAGATTAGCTTTACCTTTACATTCTTCTGACCATTGCGTGAAATTGACCCATGCCAGAATATGTACATGGAGAACAGAAGTGAATGTGAAAAAAACGAATATTATGATTACAAAAACAGGTGGGAGCTAAAATAAGAAGGATGTTTTTAAAATAAAGTAAATGAAAATAGATTGTGTAAAGAAGTATAAGTATTTGGGATATATGATGATGAGCAATGAATCTCGAAAAGGTTATGAAAAATTAGTGGACGTGATCGCCACTACATCTTTCATATACTGGAAGTCCTACGTTTTGTTATATCTTGCATAAAACAAAAGTTCAATCTTTTAATTATAACTCGTCTATTAAATTCAATTAGCACAATAGTTGTTAGGGTAAATGAATCAAAACCTATAAATTGCCTACCCATGAATCCCCCGGCTCCGATATTTGCCTATAGTTTTTCACGGCCTACGGCTAGTCGTGACTCACTTTTTCCCAGTATTTGCCTACGGCACGCAGAGTTTCGCTGTCCGATTTGCCATGGTCTACGATCGCTCTTGACTCTCTTTTCGACTAATATCTAAAAGAGGAGTCAGACTGCTTTGGCCTTGTGAATTCGTCTATGCATGAATTCGCTTACCCATTAATTCCCTGGCCCCCATATTTACCTACGGCACAGACAGTTTCGCTGTCTCGCGTTGGCGCAGCCTGCTGCCGTTTCACTTGTAGTCACTTTTTCCCGCGTCCGCTTTGCGCAAAATTCAAATCTCTGGGTCTTACGCATGTTTCCCAAGTATTATTTTTTTAATTTTCATAGGTACTTACATATTTTATGTAGTACAATAGCAGTTGTCGAGAAAATGGATCGCAAATTTTACAAAACAAAAAACACCCAGTAAAATAAGTTAAATTGTAATTGTACACAAAATTGTTTCAAATTAAATTCAACGCGCTTTTGGTAACCTATATAATAAAGTTTATTCAAGTATTCTATCTTTTATTGTTCCAGAGATATATCGAAAAGTTGGTAAAATTGTAAACGTGGCAACGTCGCGTTCTACATAAGTTTCAGGCCTGGTATTAATTTCTTTCGACGCATAATACAAGATACTATATATGATTAAAATTTCAGTGCTCTAGTTTTAAAACTGAATTTCTGAATAAACTGATCATTTTGAACCCCTCCCAAAATTATAATGTGCACCTGCCACTGATAATATTTATTCAATTACAAAAACACCTATACCCCTTATGTCTTATAGGTCTCATACAATGTAAAATATTTCTTCCTGTAACTTTGCATATACGTGCTATTACTTAGGCCTTACATTTATAGATGACTGTTGAATGTCGGTTGCCATGGTGACAAGTTGCGAAATTTTAAGTTATTAAGGTCATATCTTTGAAACGATAAGAGTTAGACCCATCATGTGCGATATCATTTTAAATAGAATTCCAAGGGCTATTGAAATTTGGAAAAATATACAGGGTGTTACTAAAAAGTCTCTGAAAAAAAATTTATTGCTCAAAATCAGTTCAGTATATTCAGTTGTAGCGTATTGGTACAATTGAAGCTTCTTAGACATACATATGCTCCCTGAGCTTCATTTTTGCTACTTTCCATGACATTGTTATGGAAACCGTCGAATCAACATCCGTGAGTTAGCAGAGGCTGCCAACATATCAACTGAGCATGTACACACCATCATACGAAAGATTTTTACGTCGATACGTCACTGCTGATAAAATGTGAATCCATTACTACACGCCGGAAACGAAGGAACAGTCAAAGCAGTGGAGAAAAAACGGCGAAGGCCCACCGAAGATGACAAAGACAACCCGATCAGCCGGTGAGGTGATGGCGACTGTTTCTTGGGATGCGAAAGGAATTATTCTTATTGATTACTTGGCAAAGGGTAAAACCATTACTGGCGTTACTACGCAGCATTATTGGATAATGAATTGAAGACAAAAGGCCCTGGTTGGGTTCGAAAAAATATGCGCTTCCATCATGACCCCACCCGCTCACATAGCGACCAGGTAAAACTGAACCAATTAGGCTACGAATTGATTGACCACCCACCGTATCCACCAGATCTAGTCCCTTGCGACTTCTTCTAATTCCCAAACCTAAAAAATGGCTCGGAGGATGCAATTTTTTAACAAACGATGAAGTGATGACCAAAGCTTCCCACTATTTTGAAGAGAACTCGAGCAAAATTACTTTTCGGAAGGGATGAAGTTGGAAATTCGTCTTGAAAACTGTATTGCCTTCAAATAGGACTATGTTGAAAAATAAATGATAAAAAAACATAAATCCTGCGTTTTCTTACTTAGGCTAGATATCCGTCAAACCACACTCGTACTATTAATTATTACAACTTTTAAATGAACCCCGTACATTTATAACATCACCATAATTACCCCATACCAACTTATTCCAATTTGATACAAACAGTACGGATTTACAATATGTAGTAATTACAAAATATACAAAAAGACACACACACAGAAGATTTGATATTTTTAATGTAAAAAGTACTAATCCATCAAAACAAAAATATGATGAGTTTAATTTATATTCGATTTTGTTTGTTTCGGTCCAATTAGAAATAAAACGAAACAGAAATTAACGCTTCGGCTAGCGAGTTGTTCTTAAATAGTATCTGATTCCGAGTAGACATGAAGGACAGAGAAAATAAGCTCATACGAATTTATACACATTCGCTAGATTGAATTAAATTTATTGTAATATTTGATTTCTATTATTATTGATGGATTCATTAATAATGTGAAAGGGGGAAACATAGTTCTACAAAAATATATTTAGCTATGAAAAAGTATCGGCCTGATGCGTGTCGCGCATTGAATCAATTTAAAATGATTCCTCAGGCATTATTTGCATCTAAACTCATGAGGCTTTTTCTTCATCGTAAGCTTAAAAAATCGCTCCAAGCGTTGGACGGAATGTTGGACGGAATCAATATTCAGCTGTCAAAATTCAAATTTCCCGTCGCGAAATGTTCGCGACGGGAAGTGTTCGCAAACATATTGAGGTTCGTGCGAGCAGTTTTGTATATAAAACGATATGTCGCGAGATGTTCGTGCTCGCGTCGTGAAATGTTCGCGAACATGTGGAAGTTCGTGTCATAGTATCAGCCTTGTCTATATAAGTTCTAATTTCCCAAATATTATAAGACGTCCTAAACAAGACGATATACATATGGATGGTCCCCAAAAAGCTTGACTCGTCGGGACGTCCTAAATTCAGAATAGTAATTGATTATAGGAAGCAATTTTTACAAAATTATTGCCGTTAAAAGTACTAGTTCGAATAAAGTAATAATAGTGTATATTAATTACTCCTTGTAAATACTTGTAACAGAATAAACTTAATTTTTGTTGACTTATAACTTGAAGTCTTTGTGTAGTAACTTCGCTAGTTACTCCACAACAGATTACAACAACTCATTTACCAGCTAAATTAGAAACCTTGTTAATGTATATGCACGTTAATGTACAATATGTTGTAACATAGCATGTTACGTCAAATAAATTATGAATTGCGACATCACTGCACTGGGAATACCAGTTAATAAGATAAAAAATAAATGCAATTAAAATAATATGATCGCGCTTTCGTATTACGCAATAAATAAAGACGCAATAATAACAGCAGGGAGATGGGTATAATTATTATTCGCTGCTGGCTCACTTGACAGCACAGTAGCTGTACAGTAGCTGATATTACCTATTGGTTTGTCATCGTACTAAACTGCTGTGGCTGCACTTTAATCAGTGAAGACGATATCAGGCAATAAGTAACGAGTGGTTCGTTACTCACAGCAAGTAATGTGGCGGCTCAGGCCTATAAGTACCGCGTATTTGCAGAGAATATTTTAGTTCATCTCATGAACTCGAAGCTGCAGCAGCAGCAACAGCAGCCAGCAGCCGACAACTAGCCAAGCAGAGATCTAAGCAGTAGCGACCACCGCCGGATAAGTAAGCGTTTGCTGCCCGCAAGCGCTCTTGGGCAACTCACGTACTCGAATCTACCCGTGTCCTCAGTAAGCCAATGAGGACAGGTGGAACAACAAGAACAGTTCCAGCGTGCGGTCTCACGTTAAACGGACCTGGCGCCTGAGAATCACGTTTCCGGAGGATAGAAAATTTTGAAGTAATAAGATATTTGTTTGCCCCATTTGTGACTATCACTAGAACTCCCCATTAGCAGCGTCGCGAGTGGGAGTCTGTCACAATACAATCTAAATTCAAAAGTGTAATTTATGGAAAGCACGTAAAATGTATTAATGCTAAAAATAACTATATTAGTGACCTATGAAATAGTAGACAGGAGAAGTAGGTATATAGAGTCGTGTAGTCCAGCCAGACGCAGACTAAAGTCCGATGAACGATATTTCTTCTGCGCATTCGTGACCTAATACACGCGGTCTACTACACGCACACTAGTAGGAGATTGAATTGCTGTATATGTTGGGTGTCGTGGCAGTAGTAGGAGATAGTAGGGGAAATGAGGGACACACCACTCCACCAAGGCCTTGACTCAACTCGTTCTAAAAGTAATCGCTGATGTAATGCTGTCATTTCAGGAATCTATCATAAATAGTTTGTGCGTTTAACAGTTATTATTTGAAAAACTATTTGTCAGCTATCATGTCATTTGTCATTATATAATTTATTAATCTATAGATAAACTAAACAAACAATATATTGTATTATAGCATATACAAATATTATTTGATGCGTATTTTTAAGTTGCAAATTATAAACGCAGTGAAGTCAATGGCATTTGATATTATAAATAATAAAAACGTTTTAAATTACAAGTTCATTACTTATAAATTTTTCTCTTTGAAATTGTTTTTTTTTAATAGCTTTGCTCTCAATTTTATTATGATTGATTATGTGAATATACAGCTATCCCCTGCTGACCGCTATCCTCTCTGCGACTTTTTTTCAAAATAACCCTCACTCATCAGCATTGAAAACCTGATGAGGAGTGTGTGAATTATAAATTTGTTGGGTATTCTTGCGCTACATCTACATCGCCAGGTGCCACTTTTTTTTACTTTGAAACTATGTAGAGTTGATACCGAATTATCATTAATTCAATTAATTAACAATTGCAATAAGCAATTTTCTCTAATAATTCATCAATTGAATGAGTAATCCTCGAATATAATATAAATTAAATGATGAAATCTAATTCCTTCAAATATAAACAAATTTAACAAATCAACTAATCAATATAATAACAATGAATCATATCGATAAAATAAATATAAATTGGTAAATATAATTTTAATACGCTTAAAATAAAATCCATATCATTTACACAAATGCAGCCTAACGTAGAAAATCTAGATCAAAAGATGCCGTCCTTCGCGCGTTTATTTTCAAAGCGTGCGCTTCTTAACATCTGTCGACAAGATACGGCGACATGCTTTTATACAAACATGTATGTGTCCTTTTTCACAGATAGGATATTTTAGTATCGGGAGATTTCTTTTACGAACGCTCTTTATTATTATTATTAGCTTTTAACTGGGAAAAGCTTTTAACGAATATTTACACCACTCATTTTTAATAAAGAGTTACACTTTGCACCCTTTTGGTGCTTTTAACGAATTCGGTTGGATATGAGGTGCATGCGTTTTAGCAGAAAGCGTTTTCAATGTAATGCTCCTAATATACCTGTTCTTTTTACTTCCTTTTCATTTTTAGTTTCTTTCGACATAATATGCTCAAACATATTACTTTGGATATAAAATATGTAATTAAAAATACTGTAATGTGCAAGCAGTGTGTGTGATCCCCTATATCACACATGTTCGATGCATGGACCATTTGACAGATTGAAATGAAACTGCCACCTAGTGGCAGAAATATCAAGTGCATAAGGTGGATTGGTATATACATTTATTCCTTTTGATCATAGCCAGTTTATTTTCAACATTATGTTTTAATTTAATTTTTTTTAACCGTGTAAAAGCGAACGCATGTAAATAAAGTACCGTGCAAAATGGTTGTATATTGCTATTACTTCAATAAAACAAAACATGAAGGAAATTTTAATTAATAATGAAAACAAATTCTAAATTATACGAAGATCAGAAATATTTTAGAGTATGTATATGAATTTTATGAATTCTTATCCTCAAGATATGATGCATGTTTAATTACCTAATAACTAATTGAGATATCTTTAGAATCCCAAAATAAATCAAAAGGAACCGAAGGTAAATCATTCAGTCTATTGGAGAATATAAAAAGATTGCCTGAACATTTTGTAGAATTTAAACGAGTATGAGCTAGTAATGCTATAATATACTTGTTGGCTAGATGAAAGTAGTATTTAAATTGTTGTACAGAAAGACTCAAGTACTTGGCAATTTTTGAATTACTTAAGTCTAGAAATCGTGGGTGTTATTAAATCAAACTACCAGTAATATACATTCTAAGTTAAAGTATCGATTTATTACATAAAATTTCAATCTTTCTTATGAAACTAGTTCTTATCCAATTGTAAACAAATTAATAATTTGGCCATCTATTAACATGCAAACATTGAACTTTGTCGAACAATTAGGTAATGTATTTCGCTGGTGCATTTTAGTTTGAACTAGTTTAATCAAATTTAATAATAATGTAATGTAACGTAATGTGATATTATAATATCTTTGTATTAAATTACTCGTGGATAGTAAAACATATACACGAGTAACTTAATACAAATGTACTCGACTTACATCATCATGCAATATAAATACATGTTGTGTTTTTGCTTCGCTAATAATTGTTTTTTTAGAGAGTAGGAAACTTTATTTGTGGGTCAGTTACAAATAATTTATCTATGTAAAATATACGCCCTACAACTTAAATAATTATTAGTACATAATATATTACATAAAAAATACAATGATTGTCTTACCAACATGATATATAGGTCATAGTACTTTGTTTGCATCTGTTTGCTGTTCATCATTATTGTTATAAGAGGGAAGCTTTATTTATTGGGTCAAATTAAAAAAATTACAATCTGTAAAATAATTAATTTCACAATGTATGAAATAATATCAGTCTTAAAATATAATCATTTTAAATCTATGGAAACATTTTATTAAATGTTGCTTAGAGATATCTAGGAGTATAGAAGCCTATCCTTAAGTGGCTCATATCCTCTAGATGTCTCCTGTTAGCGTTATATGAAATATTGTCTCCTCCGTGAAGTTATTTGGAGTATAACCACCGTAGTGCTCATTCTCCAGATAGCTAAAAGCTAATAATAACTGTTGCTTAGGAATATCCAGGAGTATAGAAGCCGTGGCTACCATCCTCGGAATATCCCTGTTAGCATAGGCAATTTGTTATATGAAAATTAATACAGTCAAATATAATGCTGAAATATAATGAGTTAAATATAAAGAAAAGTGTTGGAGTTTAGAGATTTGAAGAATCTGTAGTCTATAGGTTTGAAGAATCTGTAGTCTCCAGACATTACCCTGTTTATTGCGTAAACATATTGCTCAACTTTTAGCGCGGCTGCGACGGCGGTGATTTTACCTCTTTGTTCATGTTAATTCTACGAGACCCTCGTCACTGGAACTCGATGGCTATGGCTCTGATCGTTCCTTGAGACCGTGGTAGGATCCTGAACATCGTACCTGTTGGCCACTTGTCGGTCATGTCGTAGCGTTCCTTCATCTGCACTTGCCGAGCAGCCCTCCACTGCTTCTGTGCGGATGTTGGATGCTGTCTGACGTTTGTGACCAACCTGCCGCTATTTCTATTCGCTGTGCTCTTCTTTGAACTGCCTTCTGGCAGTTCAAAGAACTGGGATTCCAACAGGGTTTCTGTCTCTTCCATCCTTTGACGTCGTAGAATTTGTCAGGTGTTTCACCCTTCTTCTTAACTCTTCTGCTGGCTTCGACTTCATCTTTCTTCCTGACTTTTGCCAATGGTTTATTTTCTATGATTGTTGCCCTTCTTTTTCGTCTGCTTGGCTTTCGAAGATACTCGAAATATTCAACGGTCTTCCATCTTTCTTCTTAACGAGTATATTCGTCCCTGGCTTGAGATTTCTTTTGGTTTTGTTTCTATTTCGCAGCCTTGTTCGATATTTCCTGGACACGCTATTCCGAATCGTTCTTCTTAATTTCTAGCCTAATTTCCATTGCTGTGTACCATTGGTCTTAATCGGTGTAATAATTGGACCTGGAGGTACCACTAGCGTTCTCATTGGCTGGCCTGGTGTTGATACAGCTATTTCGTTGGTGTATAAGATATCGAAGGTCTCGAAGTAAAATATGCTTTGGTTTCGTAGTTGAAATATAATCGGCGCGATTACTTCAACTCTTCGGAAGTGGTGCTTTGGCGACATGACGCCTGACTTCCATAACCTCGGTGGATTACACACATTCTGTTTACGCAGTAATCTGCCAAAGAAAGTAGCTCGACGTGCAAATGCAAATAATAATTACTGGATCTTTTCCAATTTTTATTGAAGAAAAAATCGCTGCAGACTTTGCACTGCTCAAATACAACTGGTATTATAAATAGTGTATCAACAATAATCGGAATAAATGCGTTTTGCTAAAATGCCTGAAAGCAGACACAATTTCCAGAAACTGCTTCGCGGCTTACTACAGTATATGTTTATGTGGGCAATGTATATTGAAAAATACATTAAATTATAAATACACCAGGTACTTACTTTTGGTAGCCGTGGAAAATGACGAAATCTTGACAACGAGAATGTTGGCCGAAGACTTCAACCTTGTTAAAGTATAGAAATTCGCTGGATGGGTCCCCCATGTACTCTAAGACAACAACAAAGCCGAACGTGTCCGAATTTTCAGCGATTTGTTGCAGCAAAACGAGCAAACTCCGTTTTTGAGGAATCTCGTCACTGGGGATGAATCGTGACTGCTCTTCAAAAATGTCAAAAGAAAAAAGGTTTGGTTTCGCTAGGTGATTCACCTAAGACATCCAGTGTAAGAAAGCAATGTGATGTGTTTGAATAGGAATCATCCAATGGGACATCATCTCAACCGGGATTTGTTATTGGTGGAATAACGACGATGTACATCAACAGTAGTGGATTCCGGACAAAAACGGCAAGCGGCAATAAAATATCAACAGCAATATCTATCTGGCTAAACTTGACCGCATTTACGCTGCCATCGAGACAAAAAGAACCATATCATCTTCTACCAGGATAATGCTCGTCTACATGTTGAGCATCATGTGGTCGAATCTATCGCCAATAAGTTTACAATCGATTACTGAAAAATTGGCTCACGAACATACATTTATTTACGACGACTTGGATGACTTGGTGGGCGCCATCAAAGAGTGGATTGTCTCTAAGAACAGTAACTTCGGGTGCCAAGCAAATGGGAAACAGTAATTGAAGTAGATGGTGAATCTTTTAAAGATGTTTTTGTTAAATGTTGTTTTTTTTTTATTGAATTGTATTTGGTTTAAACAAAGGCGCAATAATTAAACACCGATCCAACACATTCCTTTTTCATTCTTTACTCCAAAAATGCTCATTTCCATATTTTATGCATGTAATGAGTTACGTAATAACAAATACTATTCTAACTATAGCGCAGTTCCATGTCAATATATTTAACTTTAATAACTATAATTATATTTTGGACGTATTTTAATGATTAATAAGCTAGTTGAAGGTTTTTTACGTAAACAAATTCAAGCATAGGTACTAATTTAGAGAAAACAATCATTTTTGGTTGACTTTTGTATAAGTAATTATAAAAATTCTAATGTTCATCTAATTGAAATCGTTTGTACTTGTACAACAAAATATAATTAAGTCAATAATTAGAAAGAAAAGCCGTTAATCAATATTGTAATAATGTAATAATTAAATTCTGACATCTCGTATGGTTTTATATATTTTAGTTGAACTTACTTTTGTAACATAGAAGATACGCCCAAACGGTGTTACTGATATTGCAGTTTTTAGTTTTGGTTTTAGTTCTGGTTACTAAAAATTTTCATAGAGCACAACGCAATATATTCCAGAAAATAACGAAATGTTAAAATATAAAACTGTGACAGACTCTCGCTCGCGAAGCTACTAACAGAGACTCCTAGCGACTGTCACATATGGCACAAACAAATATCTTAATTATTACAGAATATAACAACCTTCGTCAGTTTAACGTGAGACCGCACTTTGGAAGCGCTCTTATTGTTCCACCGATTCTCAGTGGCCTTACTTAGGGCACGAGTAGCTACGAGTACGGCTTTCTTCGAGTTGTCAAGATCAGGAACTAACTTATATTAAAAATCTCGCTATTTATAAGCCTGAGCCATCACTCAACTTATGCCCGTATAGGGGTCAACGTGTAGTCAACCACACATTATTTACTACCTGGCACAGTCTTCTCACACAATTTTATGTAAATCTCGGTATTAATTCAATCCCGTGTGGTAGCGTAACACACAATTCCCCTCTCGGCATCACTCATACGTTAAAATAGAAACAGTCAGTCGAGAAGTAGCGATAAACAGCCGAACACATTATTTTGTTCTCGATGCGGTCTCTTACACAGGTAAACAATAGAGCAAGTGGAAAGCATAAACGCCGCTCGCATATATCATCATATGCGAAAAACGTTATATATTAAATATAGCTAACATGTGTATATATCCACAGCAAGACAAGACAATGCATAAATTAATTATTATCGGACGCCGTTAGCTCACTACTTTTAGCCCCTTTGCGCCCTTCACCTTTCCCTTTACAAATATCCACTAAACAAAATGGAGCGGCTTCAAATCACACGAATATAAACGGCTATGTACATCGTCTTTTCGAGAGATAATATAAGCGTTCCCATCAAATCCAGTATCGCATGCGCCGTGAACCTTCTGAAACATCATGTTCTCGTAAGCCCATCTGCTGCAAATGAGGCCATAAACTGCTGAATCATGCTGCAATATGTTTCCCACCACAAAATTCACACCACATACCAACACGTTCGGTCTCTCAACAATCTCATATGGATTCTTCACTCCTCAAATATAGCAGTTTAGTTTCTAACGTTTGTCACAAAGATCGAAATCTGCATCATCATTCAGCATGATTTATTGATGTAAATTTGAATCTATTCTTCCTTGCGCGAATACACATTCAGATAACGCATGGTGCAAGCCAAACCATGACTTGTAATCACGCAGACCCATATCCTTCATCAAAATACGCAAAATTGCCATTTGTGAGAAGACAAACTGACAGCGTCACTATCCTGGTCACATTTTGGCTCATATGACATGTATGAATGAAAAAATAAATTAAATTACAGATTCTTGTAAAATACATTGAACCGATTTTCTTCATACAAATTGACATTCTTATTGAGTTAGGAACATAAATTCAAACCACAAGAAGTGAATTTCGCGCCGGCAATTGTGGTAGAGGGTGTAAACCGCTAGAGTGGGTGAGCGCGTCTTAAGGTGAGGGGAGCAAGCTCTACCATTAGGCGATTATGATGTCATCGGGCCAATAACCAAACAAATAGCAACATTGACGACATCATCAGGGATTTGATGTTGTCAGCGCTGGAGATGTTGCCTGACCGAGTAAAATCGAGCAGTGGAGGCATCTAGCAACAAGTGGTAAACCTGTATATAAAAATAATACAACGTAATTATTTTATTCTAACATGAGATCCAAGGTTGAAATGTGTTAAAAGTGAATAACTATATTCTAAAATATATGTCATATGTCCGCCTGTCACGCACACATTGTAGCGTTATTCTTACAGTGTTTCATAACATTTTGTTTACACATAAGCTCAAAATACTCAGAAATATCACATGCTGCAGCTGCCTTAATGCATTAAACCAATTTATTTATACAAATACAATTTCATATTTATTTAAAGCGTGCAAAATATATTGTTTCATTATTTACCTCATTTAAAGTAAATATAAAATTAATTCATCGTGTAGTTTGTGTGTCTCTATCGCACTTTCGCAGCAGGTCTAAATGGAAGATATGAAGGCAAATACGGAAATACTATTGTATAGTATTTGTAGACTAAGCATTGTAAACACCCATCCACCCTGCTAGACCTTGACTCCACTCGTTTTCAACGTAATCGATGATGTCACACTGGTTTGCAAGCTGTCATTTGAAAAAACAATATGGCGGATTTAAATAAGTATATGCTACATGCAGTAGATATTGAAATAAGTATATGTTACATATAGTAGACGCTGAAAATTCCGGAGCTCCCATAAAGTCAGAATCCCCTCAACGATGGGTGAAAATTTGTACCCAGTGTCCCCTCTAAGCAATATGTCTGGCCCTGTCATTGTCGACGCCACGTAACCGATTTGAAGCTAAAGGTGAATATGATTTGCTATCTTAATTTAAAATGTAATAAAGTTCTCATTGGAGTACTCATGGGCGACAGAGTGTTATGAATCCGTAGTCTACAATTTCTCTATATATCTATGAACAAAAATGCTTACACAGAAATCCATCACTCAATATCTTTAATTGTTACTGATTTTTTTTATTTGTAAATAATAAAACATACGAAGGCGCTTACGTCTCACGCATCAAAAACACACTGTCGCTTGCTTTGCCGTATTGTGTGGTGTTATGATAACACACACGCTACCTATGTTTAATATGTTTTGTGTTTGCGGTATATGATATGTTGGTTGACGTTACTTAACTGTATCTACGCTTTAACATGTGACAGGCCGCATCTGGAATGAAAATAATATGCGTTGGATTGCTCCCGATTCTACTACATAGGCTGCTGTGTTCTGCAATGCAACTGAAAGTTGAATTGTGTGTTACGCCGCCGCATAGGGTGGAATTAATATCGAAATTTGCATAGGATTGTGAAGGAAACCGTGTCATGTAATAAATGACGTATGGTTGGCTACACATAGACCCGTATAACAGACCAAAAGTTGAGTGACGTCTATAAATACCGAGAATTTGTATAGAATATTTTAGTTCCTGATTTGGAGAACTCCAAGGTCCAGCAGCAGCCAGAAGAGCGACCAGCCAAGCCGAGACAATGAGCAGAGCGACCAGCGAAGGCAGCCAAACCGAGAAAATAATGCGTCTGGTAAGCGATTTCATATATCGTATACTGTTCTATGTTGAGTCACATGTATTTTCAATAGCTTTGTTCCACCTTCTAGAATTATATAATTTGCGAATATGAGAAATAGATGTAGAAAAGAAAATGAGTGATATGAAAATCGAAAGATTCTGCCGAAAAATAGGCCGCGTGATACTTAACTTTTACCACAGATTTTATTTGAATGTTGACTCGAAATAGAAAAAATATTGAATGATTTTAATAACGACGGCGCTTACTTAAAGCAATCGTTCTTAACGCAGCGATAATCGCTCGCTATGACCAAAAGAGGGTTTTTCTCTTTTAAATTCTAAATTATGTCTCCCAAAACGCGAAATGCTCGCAGAAGAAATTAAAGACACAATTCAAACCAGCGTGTGTGTCATATTAAGCTGCGCGAAGCTTTTATATCGAAATCATTCAATGACAATTTCATTCATTTTTATTTATTACAAATTAAACTGAATGAAACAATTTAATTATTATTATTGGAGATAATATAAAAAATAAGTAGAATAATGTTTTATTTATAGGTTATGGAGTTATAAAAAAAATATTTTTGGCAGAAATATTAAATTAAATTTTTATCGTCTATAATTATTATAGTTATAGTATTAGTAGAATTCTTTTTTAAAGATTAGTCTTATCTGATTAATAAAATATTTATTTTAATATAACATCAGTACAAATAAAATTTAATTTATATAAAGGAATTTGATATTAGGGACATAAATTTATTTTGTTTAATAGAATTAACTATGTTCATTTATTTTTTACTACTCGTATTACTTTTTTTATAGATAACGTTTTAATATTTATCTGAAGAGAATGTCTTTATTAGAGAATTTATTTTTAGAGAGAATTTATTTTTAAATAATAAAATTTAAAAATAAATATTATTTATTTTTAAATTTTAATAATTTATGAAAAAATTATATTATTTTTTAGTTTAAATTTGTAAATTATAATTTTATTAATAGCTTAGAACAACTAACTTTTTAGTTATTTAATTTTTTGTTTAAAAAATCGGGTTTAAAAGTCTCAAAACAAATTTTTTAATTATGAAAAATTTTAAATTTAGAGAGAAATATTAATTTATTTTTTATATTAAAATATTTGAAATTATTGTCTGGAGTGGAAATATTAAAAAAATAGGTTTGAAGAATTTTTTATGATTTTTGAAAGATCTAATTATTCAAATTCTTTTTGAGGTTTTTTAACGGGTTCATGATTTCGGGCAAAAGTTGTTTTATTTAATATTTAAAATTATTTTTTATAGATTAAAAATTAAAAATTAATGAAAAATCTATTATATTATTTTTAGTAATTATTTTTTTGTCAATTTTTAGTTTCTAAAAAATTCTATTATAATGGTTTTGAGCAAACTATTAAATTTTTAGATATAAAAAAATCATAATCAGATTTTTTTATTTTTATTTTATAAAATTTTTTATTATGGTTTTGGGAAAATTTTTTTTTTCGGAGGAAGTACAAACAAATTTTTTTTTAAATAGTTTTTTTATTAAATCAAGGAAAGTTTAATTTAAAAAAAATTTTTTTAATATGTAAAATAATTTTTCTTAGATTAAAAATAAAAAAAAATTATAGAAAAATCTATTATATTATTTTTGGTAATTAATTATTGTTTGAGCAAACTATTAAATTTTTAGATGTAAAAAATTTATAATCAGAATTTTTTTATTTTTATTTTCTAAAATCTTTTATTTTGGGCAAATCATTTTTTCCGAAAACGTTAAAACAAACTTTTTTTTAGAGGAATAGTTGTTTAATTAAATGAAGGAAAAAGTTTTTAAAAAATTGGTTTTTTAATATTTAAATTGTTTTTTTATAGATTAAAAATGAAAAAAATGTAATGGAAAATCTATTACATTATTTTTAGTACTGAATTATTTTTTTGTCAGTTTTTAGTTTCTAAAATTTCTTTTTATACTGATTTTGAGCAATCTTAAATTTTTAGATGTAAAAAAAATTAAAAACACTTAATTTTTATTTTCTAAAATTTTTTATTATGGTTTTCAGCAAACTATAAACTTTTAAATTTTTAATTTAAAAAAATTTACAAGGACGAAATTTTAATCGCAAAATTTTTTATAATGATTTTGGGTAAGGCATACGTACAGAATTTCCCGGGAGAGTCCCGAATTTTCAGTCCCTCTCCCGATTATTTACAATTCATTTTTTGGTCCCGAATTTATAGGATTTGTCCCGATTTTCCCCGAGAAAGTCACGATTTTTGGAAAAGATAGACAAAAAAGGTCATCGCTCACAAAAAAGGAAAACGGGGGGTTAGATTTTCTAACTCCTGTTTTTTTTGCTCACCAAAAATGTGCGCCCCGTGTATCATAACAAATGTAACGAAGTGTTCCGCTTCACCAATGTTAAAATCTGGTCATCTTAGTAAACTATAAAATTTTGAGATTGCAAAAAAATGTTGATTGAGATTAGATATTTTCGCGATATCCAAATATTCTTCTAAAAGTCCTTGAATTAATATCCTGATATCAGAGCAAATAAATTCGCATTCTAATTAGACTACAAAATAATGATAGCAATTATTGCGCTCCGCTTTATATTATGTATATGAAAATCAGGTGTGTCAGAAACAACTGTTACAGTTGTTTATTGCAAAGAAACGCCTACACGATCCTATATCTGATGTTTGTGTAATAGAAGGCAGAAATTCACCGAAAGGAAATGAATGAAATACTTGAGACCACTTTATTTTGCTCGCTTGCTGCTTTGCTTATCTCTTATTGTTGTTTAGTAGCGTTTCGTATATCTACGCTGTTTTTGCGCGAAGTTAACGGATTCCTAAGTGGGCACCTTCAGAATTGAAGTGGTTAAAATTTGATCACCTGGATATGTTATTTCCATCTTCGCGAGTATATCGCATAATTCTCTGACCATGTTAATACCTCCAAATTGTTTTAGGTTGATAAATGAAATCAAAAATGTATCTTTATCCATTAATTATTTTATCCTACCTTCAAAGAGGCATATCTCGCTGGGTTAGTACAGCGTTAAGGTTTTGAAACTATTGTTTACCAAATATAGGTCCCTTTTCCTAGAGTTTTCTTACGTATGTTTATCATACAAGCTTGTGATATTTCTAAATGTTTGTCCACATGAGTGTCCACGTGAGTAAAAAAAATGAAATCCATAGGAATCACAAGTATTACCGTTCCCACCTTTTAAATTCAGCCAAAATCTCTATTACAGGAAAGAAACGTATGATCGTATTGTGGAAAATCTACATCCATGAAATCTCTATAGTAATCAGTGTAATGTACCTAGCCAGCAGACATCGATTTGTGTTTTAGCCTTTTTCTATTTTAATTTTCAGCTTTTTGCAAGAAAGGTGTACAAACGACTGCCAATTTCGTTACATGCCTGCTATTTCTTCCAAATAGAAACTCTTCTCTCATTTTCCAAATGGGACATCAAAATTAATCCTGTCTTCTATACAGCTGCGTGTAGGTCTATACGAGATATGTCATAAGAAATAACACATGTATCAGAAGTGGGTTGATGACTATTGTTGATACTCTGAGACATTAGAGTTTGAGATGTTCTTGTTCTTCCCGTTTCAGTTCTTCAGTTCGTTTGTCATCGGAAATGTTGGCTACAGAAATGGGTATTGGATCTACTTCATGTGTCAACAATTAATGGAACAAAGAACAAACAAAATTCCTTTTAACAATTTTCTTTAAACCACTGGCGTGAAGAAAGTGCTTTTGTTCCCATCAAAAAGTTCGAATTTGTCAAGAAAAGCAACATATATCTTTTTCACATTTAAATTCCTGTTTTGAAGCAATAAAGTCAATGACTTCCTTCCGTGCTTGCTTTCTTTGTGGTTCTTTTGCCGCCTCTTGTGTAGCTAACAAGAGGCGGTAAAAGACCATAAAGAAATCAAGCATGGAAACAACAAGCCATTGAGTTTACAGAAATAAAGAGATCACCAGATAAAGTTTCTTTGGAAAGAAAGATTACCCTTATATGTCCAACTCCATATGTTTTGCAACATATAGTTTTACGAACTTGCACTTCAAAATCACCAGTAAACGGCAAAAGATACTTTTATTGAGTGTAGGATGAAGCAAGCTCATCACAAGTGATGCCTTGACACCGAAGGTTACCACGGACCTGATTTCACATTACACTTGATAGATCCATTCAGACCATACTTCCTAATCCCATTCCCGCTTAGGTAAGTCTAGGCCGCGCGATAAGTTAATGTTTAAAAAGTTTCTTCTGCACTTCACTTTCACTTTTGTTAGAACTTGGAAATAGTTAAAGACTGTTTCATTATTGTCTAGTTAGTTCTCTAGTTTTTCATCACCACTAGCTGCCACTTTATTTGTGATTCCAGGAATTACCCCTTAATATAATTTTGGGTTGTTATTGCAACTTCTCTTGCCAGCTTCTCTCGTTCCTGCGCTCACGCAGTACATACAAAGTGTGCTCTGCATTGTCCGTCTCCTGCTCGCAACGCGCCCTGTATGTTTTCTCCAGTTTTCTTAAATAGCAAGTAAAGCATTCGTGACATGTGAGGCACTGTTAGCTCCAAAAATTTTACTCACTATGAGCTCTTTCCATCCAAGCCCATGTTTGGGGTATTAAAGCATATGTTCCAATCGGCATCGGAATTTCAGACAGGAATTTGTCCATAAGCTCTGCCAATCTAAAAGTACACCATTCCCCGCACCCCTACACTTTTTGTCTGGAGTCGATGGCTTTCCTTTCTCTCCGATACTAGGAGTTGGATTGGGGGAGTTACAAACAGGACCCATAAAGTTTCGGTTGATATTGGGGTATTAAAGCATACGTCCTGATCGGAATTATCGATCGGAATGGGAATATCCGATGGGAATCGCGCTGATCGGAATTTGTCCGTAAGCTCTGCCAATCTGAAATGACGCGATCTCCCGCACCCATATACTTTATGCCTTGAATCGATGACTTTAATTTCTCTCCGATATTAGGACTTTGATTCGGCTCTGGTGCCCTAACGCTCTGCCCTAACATCAGGACTGATGCCCGCAGACCTGACACTCTGGTTATTGCTACTGGCTCCAGTTATTGCTAGGAATCCAATCCTTTGAGTCTTCAGTAGTAAATTTGCCGTTCTCCCAACGTTCATTAATTTAGCCCATCCGTATTCTCCGGAGCTAGACTAAACGAATTTGCCCTCATCCATTCACTAACAATTTTTTAGGTTTCTATTAGCTATATTTTCTAGCTGTCTTAATTCTCTCGCTGTGACTAGTTTGGCTACATGGCCAGAAAATTCGATAACTGTAATCCTATGTGGATTCTTGTTTTCAGAAGACTGTTGTACATAATATTCCAGAGAGTTGCCCCAATAACGGAACTTTGTGGAACACCGCATCATATACAGTTAGCCATCTTTAAAATAGTCTCGGAGTATTGCCTGCAGATAAATAGGAATCTCTCTTGTCTCTAGGGCACTTATTGTTTTCTTTCAAGATGTGGAATTGAAAGTGTTCCAGATATCTAACATTATAGCGTCGCAGACTTCACACGTGCTCCGCGTGCCTTCGTTTGCGCGCTCAGTAATTTCATACACATTTTGCAATGTGTATGAAATTGCTCACATACAATTGACATTATCGCCAAGTCCACCAATCTGTTTTGTGACATTGTTGAATGCAAATTAGTTGAACGCATAATGAGCATCAATTTTGAAAAACTACGCTCACCACTTGCCACCCCTACGGGAAGTGTCAATAACATTCGTAAAGGCGCATAAACATTCGGCACTCAATCAACTATTTTTTGCTGGATTATAAATGTTAGAACTTCCATCAATGGAATAGATCCTGTGAATTTTCGAGCCACTGCATACAGTTCATTGCAAAGATCATTGGCAAAGATTATTGACTTTGCTTTGCAGAATCCATACTATCAGTCGGCTAGCCCACCAAACTCATTCAAGCAAATTGAGTTTTTCGTGCAAAACGGTCTCTAGTATTTCCCTAGTGTATGTATTTAACAGACATTACGTCTGTATGGTCTTGACAGATCTTGTTTAGGTAAAAGGGCCAGTTTTGCTGCCTTCCTTCTTCTTCTTCCGGTCCCATATGCATCCTGCACGTTGGGGATCTTCCGCACATTCTTCAATTGATTGTAAGGGTGTTGTCTTCTGCCCGACGAAATATGGTT
>WYDF02101420.1:0-10616 GCA_009867245.2 Adranes taylori
TATATTGTTTTTATAACGTGCTCCATATTAAATTAATTAATGATAGTTGAACGTACCGGATTCACTACAATGTTACTTTCTGCGACAAGGTTCGAGGCTACAGCCTCATAGTCAGACGTTTGGTTGCTAACTGGTTTGTATCATGTTTGTATTGCCGTTATGTGCCCACTTTGTTGATCGCGCACGCTATTTCCACAGTTGCACTGTTTCGTTTTTTTTTTGTTTTTTTTATATTCTGTGTATGATGTAGTTTTTAGTTGGTTTGTAGTTTAGTTGGTCTGTTTTTTGTGTAAAATTTTAAGTGGTATTAGTAAGCTGTCAAATTTACAATGTGTTTGTTCGTTTAGTATATCTTGATTTATTTTGTGTTTGTAAATTCCGATGTTTTCTTTGATTTCCAAATGTTTTTGGTTCTATTTTGTAATTGGTATTGTTTCTTCTATTGTCTTATTTGGGTGATCATTGTTGATTAGATGATTAGAGAAGTGCGAGTGATATATGCCTGGTATTCTAAGTGCGTATTGATGTTCTCTGTAACGTGTTCTGAAATTTCTCTTCGTATTTCCTATATCTTTTGTCACAACTGCATGCCAATTATATATTCCACTTTGTTTTTCTCATTCTTGTTCATTTTGTGATGTAGCCAGTTTATGAGGTTGGTTTTAGATTCTATATGCGATAGTTAAGTTGTATGGTGTAAGCACTTTTGTTACTTTATGTCTTTGTCACAATATGTGAATATTGAATACCTGTTTTTTTCGTTCGTTTTATTTTGTGTTGTATTTTGCTTAGTTTTCATTATTTTATTGTAAATATTATTTATTTCTTGTTCGGAGTAGCCGTTGTTGAACCCTTTTTCTAAATTTTTTTGTTTTCCTTTATTGTGGTATTCTGGTGAACTTGGTATTATTTTTAGTCTGTGAAATAGTGAGATAAAAGTTGCTTTTTTGTGGACGATAAGTGGATGATTTGAATCTGCGTATGCTCACGCTTATGCCCATTGTCCAAATGCTCATAGCTTATAGTTATGGGCCTTAGTTTAGGCACGCACGGGGATGCACGCTGTGTGGGACTCAAGCCACCAAAAAACAACCTTCCTCTAATCCTTACTACCACGGTTGGCATCACCGATAATGGTACACTTCGCACCATGTCACCACTTTTACCTTAAGTATATTTCAGCGCTTGTCCCGGAGTCGTGATCATATCTTCTATTGTTGGGTTACATTCAGTTCCCTGCAGCTGCATATCTATGATATATATGTTCAGTATCTGGTCATTAGCAGTAGATTGTTTGTTTCTATCTGCTTGCTCTTTACCCTTTAAATACTTTAGCCGCGAAATGTTTTATTACGATCCACCACTGTTTGTGTTCCACTATCTTTTTCAAAATTACATCCACTTTGATTTTCTGCCCTAAACTCTCTTCTAGTTCTTTTCTTTGTATGCTCCAAGCAGGGCAATCCAGAATAGTGTGGACTGCTCTGGCTGCTCCGCAGTCTCAGTCTCGACTACTCTGGCTGCTCCGCTGTCTCTAGCTGCTCCGCAGTTTGCGCAATTTTCGCTGTGTACTTTGCATATTCTTTTTAGATATACATAGATGGAACGGGCCATCACCTGTCAACAGCTGGAATAATCAGTAGCTAAGTTAGCCAGCTTTTTATTCATCCATGACTCGATATTTGTTACAAGCTTGATACTCCAGTTTTCTCCATTGTAGGATTCCCATCGGTTTTGCCACTTGGTCATGGTAGTAGCTCTCGATTCCCGCTTTGCCTCTGCCCGATAGGCTCCAGATTTAATGGCATCATATACCCGTCCTTTTTTCCAAAAGTAGGTCAGTTGGGATTCGTCAGTCGAGTATTTTGACTACGGCGGTTGCAAGCGTTCGATATACGCGCGTAATCCGCAAGTTTGTATCTCTAGTTGATCTACGGAACCTTTCCCTATTGCTCGCTATTCTTATGCTTTGCATGAAGGCTGGAGCGGTATGTAACAGCGAAGACTGTACGATGCAAGTCGTCTTAGGAATTAGTCTTATAACTCTGCCCTCGGTATTTGCCGCCTTTTTAACTACTTTGAGTACTTGGCACGTTTGCTTTGGATTTGCCTCCAGTGTAAATCTCAAGTACTGTATTTTGCCCTTCACATGTACCGTAGTTCCCGTAATATTTAATACCAGGTTGTCTTTACTGAGTTTGTCTTTGCTTGCTGTTCACAAGAACGCTACCTCTCTTTTTTATGGGGCCAAGTGAAGTTTTTTCTGTTCCTCCATTCCTCCACTATATCCACAGCTTCTTCGAGCATCAGCTTAATATTTTGTATGTTAAGATTCGTCACTATTAGCACGGTATCCTCTGCAAGTGCGATGGCTTGGACGCCTCTATGTATTTTTAGCATTCAAGACCTCATTATATGCTAGGTTCCACAGTATCGGCTCTAGAACAGAACCTTGCGGGACTCCTGTAGTCACTGTATACTTTTGCTTGACGTAGTTTCTCATATATGTAATGCTTCTACTACTCAGATAGCTGTGTATTATGCATTGCACGATGTTCGAAATGCCAGCTCTTTTGATCGCCTCTATTATTACTGGCCAAGGTAGCGAGTGGAACGGGTCTTTGACGTCCAGTGATACAATCCCGTAATATTCGCGTTCCCCAAGCGGCCCCTGGTTCACTCTTTTAGCTATGCGCAGGACTGCTTTTAGTGCGTCAGTGGTGGTCTTTACAAAATCCATACTTCCACCCGATAAGCCCGTGACTTATGACTTAATTCTTTATTTATCCTGTTGGCAATAATTCATTCAAACAATTCTGCTGTATCAAGAAGGTATATTGGTCGATACGATGTTGGTTCCTCCAAAGGTTTATCTCCCTTGGGAATCAAAAGTAGTCTGGCTTCTTTCCACACAGCTGGATAGGTGCCTTCATTCATACATCGGTTGGATACTACAGACCATATTCGAGGAAATCTTGCAACCAATAGCTTGATTACCTCACCTGGCACACTATCGGGCCTAGGTGCTTTTTTAGAAGCTAACATACGTCCCGCAGCTTGTACTTTTCCAGAAGCATTTGGTGCCCATGTTTTACTATTGTCCTCGTTCGTCTGCTCCAATCGCTGCTATCATCTTTCCTGCCTTTAGTCCACTCTTCATCTGAAGTTTTTTCACTATATTCTTCACCGCACTTTTGCCTACATTGCCCGGGTTCGCGAGTTTGTTTCCCAGCTTATTCCTGACTATCTTATAGGGCAGTCCGCACGAATCTGAGTCCAGTTCGGTTTGTACTCATTCTCTTTAGGCTCTCTTGTCTCATTATCATGTGACGTTGATTTCTTTTGAGCCTTCTTCAGCTCGCCAGGCATGTCTGCCATGCCTCCTCGACCTCTGAACACCACCAGTACACTTTGAGGTTTTTGTGATTACTTTTTGTGGCAATGTCTTTTTTACATGTTTTTCGCACGCGTTGCATGAGAGCTGTTACTTACTGTTCTGCCGTTTCTAGTGTAGAGTGATCATCTCCGACCTTAAAAGCTTCAACCACAACGTTTACATACACCCTATTTACCCGATATTTGGGCCGTCCAAATTGGCTTTACCAATGTCTGGTGTCGATATTAGATCAACGACTAGTGCTCCTCTTTTGTCTATTGTTTTCTTCGCCTCAGAGTATGGATTTGGCATTTTGGACTCAAGCAATTATATAGCGACGATTGAATGTGTTAACGTAGTCAGAAAGTTCCTGGAGCCATTTTTCAAATTGCTCGATGTGAATATTAGATGATGAGTATACGCTACATATAGTAATATTATTAATTTTTAACCAAATATTTCCTTTTGCCGGTGTGCCCCCAATTGTTTAGAGCTATTGCTCTATTACGAGTTACTTGAATAGCTGCGATCTTCATAGCTGGGGACACCTAAAATGGAAGTTGTTAATAAATGGGGTTTTGGAACACTTGATTTTGATTAAATTAAAATACTGAGACGTACTTCAATATTCATTTAAGACTACCTCCAAACTGTTTTTCTTGTTAACAAACGTACGTGAAAGGAACTCTTAATAAATTATGATCCATTCCAAAGAAAGATCAAATAAGGTTGTATTTAGTACATCAGAAATGAGGGACATATTACTAAAAATCAAAAGGCAAGTTCTTGAAAATGATAAAATATCAAATTATTAACTTATGCATATTATAGGTAAATAACTTATTTAAAACAAACATGGAAAGATCTGCTTGTCTCCACGGTTTGTAGACGAAAGACTACATCAAATTAATTAAGGAGCACTAATGAATTTTAGAAAGCCAATCTGATGGCTTTTTTTATCTCTTATGTGTAATTAATTCCTTATTAAAAAATAATATGCAAAACGGCAGAGATCCATAAATTTATAATGGTACTTTGTATATCAATTCTGTTATTCGTATAATTATTTCTAGCGCTAGAATAATGTATTTATTTAAAGGTCATATCATACATTATATCTACCAAAACAATGTCTTAAGCATTAAATTCCGAATAAAACATAACAAAAACAAGAAATTTCATTGGGCTAGTCTTTGAAGTATGAGACATGTTGTCACTTATAAATTCTGTTTATATAATCATTTTTATACTAATTGTTTTATGTTCTAGATTAAAATAATGAGCTAACAAAATAAGTACAAGATATAAAATATAGGTCATGCAAATTACATTTACATGATAAGTTGATTTAAATAGGATTCAAAAGCGTATAGAGGGTCTGATTTAGGAGGGGGGGGGGGCAACCGGGCAAATGCTCAGACCGGCAGAAATAAAAGGCGGCAAAATTGAGGGCAGCTGATGACTAAAACTCCTGAAACATGAAACATGCGGAAGCGCGCTGATAAAGCCGAAAATACCATAATAAACTTCTTATGGTGCTTCGTGAGAACAAACCGTTCTTTATATTGCGACTAAGCTCGCCGTCACAAGTCTGGCTTGAACATCAATAAAGAATTATCCTGATTGAAGCGTGGGAATAGCTCACCCAGACAAAATTCAAAATGTGTCTTGTCTGAAATTGGCTTGGATCTGGATTTTGATTTGAAAACAGAGATTTTTAGCATCCGGCTTCGTCGGCGGTAGTTCGGGATGTTGACGGCGGCAACTAGGTAGTGCTTAGACAAAATTACTGCAAAAATCTAGGATTCCAAACTCCAAGATTCTAGGATTTTATGGTTCCATGGTACGAAGTCCTCCAATCAGCTTTAATCTACGAGTGAACTTGCTATCGGTGTTCCCCTTCCAAAGTCGCTTTCACCAACCCTGGAATGGCAGTAGTAATTTTTACATGGACAGCAATACTTCGTTAAAGCAAAAATAAGAAAATTCGTTAATGTTAACGGTCATTAACTTTACTATATGAGCCAGGAAGCTATTAAGATGTCAAAAGAAAACCATTAAGAATTCTTTCGTTCGAAATTGGATATCACAAAGATTACGGCAGGGCGAACACATCGTGAAAAAAACGCCCGCGACACTAACAAACAATAACAGAGCAAATCAATTTTTTGCTCGTATTCTACATTTACGAAATGTCACAAAAATGCAAACGAACACCTAATTATAACCAGTAGCCATAAATTGCGTTAATACTCTTTGACATACATTATAGTTTCATTTGAAACAAAACAGCAAAAAAAACATCGGGAACAGATGTGTCGTAGATTCTTCCTGCCTTTCTCAATTATCTATTTCAATACATGCTAACACGCTGTTGCTGGTTCTTGATACAGTCGTGCGCAGTGCGCTCGCCGTCGGTGAGCTCGGGGCGGCTGGCGGCGGCAGTCGATGATTCCAAACGTAGAATTTTCTATCTACTTGTATAAAAACCCAGTGCTCATACATCGCAACTAATCCATTGTTCGAATTCTTTCGATTAAATAACAAGTCTTGATTTATTTAATAAATTTGTTTGATGTGATGTATAATTGAATAAAAGATTGTGTTAATCATTTTTCGATTTCGTGAGACGATATGCCGATAACAGATTGTAGAAATTAATGTGTGCTTCATTCAAAACAAGATTATTAATAATGATATATGCTAAATTTTCTTATCAAATTTCTAATATTGCTATGATAAGAAAGTTAACTTTAGAGTGAACTGGTTAAAACTGTTTAAAAATAAAGCCTTCCGTATTTTCAGCTTCATGTTTGTCATATCAAATAGATCACTATTTTTAGAACACAGAGGAACCATTTTATTAAAGTAGATAATTATTCATGCATTACGTGAGTATAACGTAAGAAGGGATTTATCTTGATAATACAGCGAAATGATACATCGTAAGTAAGAATGAATGGAGCTATTAAAGCTGATGGAAAGTATTTATGGTAAGTATAAATGACTGGGAAAATTAATATGGTTTGGATATGGATAGGACAATCATGGAGAATGAAAGAGGATGAAAATAAGGAGGATGAGAATGAGCAATAAAACGCGGCGTTGTCGTGTTCAAGATTTTGTTTGCTTTATTTGGAAAACTATTAAGTCACGAAATTCATTCAAGCTATGCTGTGTAGCGCGTTTAGAGCTGTTTTGATTTTATAAATTCTTTTAAACCATATAAAATTTTAGTATACATACAGGCCGTACATTTCTGTACAAATTTTATCGAAAGAGCGATTAATGCGTAAACAAATGAGAAAATTTAAAATAGACGGACAATTAACGATTGGTAAAATTTGACCTTGAAATAAATAAGTGTCTCAGATAATTGGTGAAATATATATACACAAATACTTTCTTCACAATATTAGATACGAGGTAGAAACGGAGGAAAACTTTTATGTGATCTATAAGTAGGATTACCAACATTGCGCCGATGATGACCTGGAGAAAAATAAAGTTGTGGAAGAAAGAGGGATTAAAAAATGTGGATAATTACATTTACATAATATATTAACCCGAAGAAATACATAATATATAAATTATATTAAATTAAGCTGGAGTCTCAATGTTGCAACCTAATTATTCTAACATAAATTAATTTAATAAAACCCAATCAATTTAATAATAATTAGTTCCCATAATGTAAATATAATTGTCAAATAAAAATTCATCCGCTTAAGAGATAAATGGCGCGATATTATCAAACATGCCGCTTAACACGGAAGCATTGTACACAGACTCGCATATATATATATAATACTGAAATGATGCCGCTAAACGCTGGAGAAAATTCAAAGCATGCCCACTAGCTTGTTATTCGAAATACCGATAATTGTCGGAACTCTTTGTCATAGATATGCGTGTATATTTATGACATCGACAGGGTATTTCCGTATTTGATATTTTTGCGAAAGCTACGAGTATTATTATTTTTAACAGAAAAAGTTGTATGACTTGACGTTTATATCACCCACTTTTAATAAGCTGTTATGCTTCTTACCCTTTTGTTTTGTCTACCATTATTAATGATTTTCTACATTTTTTGCTAACAATTTTTTGCTTTCGACAACAAAATAATGCAATTTTGATCCTTAGAAAGCGTTAACGGACCAAAGAAATTTTTCTATTGGTCGTAGTTCAAAACTTCCTAAAATTTTCTAGCAGAAGTTTCCTACAAGCCACTCCTATCTCGCCACATGCTACACCGAATGCCACCGGCTCCGGAAACATGTCAGAGGAGTTTTCTGCTAGCTAATTACGTATAGAAGGATCCACTCAAGTACAAGAACCAAAATGCGTTTAGCAGACGCATTTTGGATCTTGTACTGATCGTCTTTGAGTGAACTAATTCGTACGTTTAGATCAGCATAATTCACCATTAAGTAATGAAACCTATTTTCTTCAACTGCGAGCAAAATCGCAATCTTGATTTTGATTTGCATCAAAGTAAGCGCCAGTAGCAATTCGCTTATTTTATTTTATTAAATACAAATTAAAATAAACTCAAATCAATAGTAATTCTACGAACAGCAGGGTTCTCTTGTCATCACCTTCTTACTCATTTCACTCACTCATATCAATATTTCATAACCCTTCGGTGACAAACTACTTCGTCAATGCGAAAACGAGGAGTTCAAGAGCGCCAAACGTCAATCTCACCCCAACGATACCAGAGTTCGAACTACAGAAAGGCTAATCAATCTACGTTGGCCACGTGCACCACGCATGCTGGTAGATGCACCTACGCCATCCACACCACCGAAGCAACAGCGAGAAGAATCCCCAACACTCTTCGGTTTATCGCTACCACCCACAGCTCCAGGCGTTGTGGCATTATCCTCTACGCCAAGCAAGGAATGGCTCTATAACGTAACTCATTATGACGATTATTCCCCCACTACTTCGGAGACAGCGGATGAACCCTTCGTACGCATTTCATTTCCGCCAAAAATGATGTATTTTCAACAATTTATCTGGCACCATCAACTACGTATTTCATATCGTCGTCATATTAACCAGCTGGAACAACCTACATTATCATCGCTAACGATTCATCCAATCAAAAAAAACCAAAATTATATCAGAAATCAAATTATCACTAGTTTGCTACTTTTTAGTTGCTATTCTACAAATGGAAGATGATAATGGAATGTTCTTAACATAATTTTGAATTATAAATAAGCTATACTTTGTCGGTCAATTTAAAATCGCGAATCTCGCCGTACATATTAAGTTATAAGTATTAAAAGAACAATAAATGCTATCTTCATTAACTTGTTATTTCGTATATATATATATATATATATATATATATATATTGTAGTGGAATTATTCTTGTAATTGCCTATAATATTGCAGTTTAACATTAAGTTATTAGTTTTCTATAATTAATATTAATATATTGATAATGTATTTTGTGTTAAATATATAAAAATTACGTGTGATTTCAAGGCGTAATTATTAAGTATGTTTATAACAAATGTAGTCAACGACGTGGACGTTCTTGCATAAAGTGAATGTACGAACGAATTTAATGCCAATATTTTGAACTTCCATCGACCCTTTCATTGGGCGCGTTTTATGATGTATATGTATGTAATGTGTATTATTTTTAAACACATTTGATATTCAATACCATACTCAGTATCAGATTCCATATCTAAAATTTAGATTGTAAAAGATACTATGTACAAATTGGATATTAAATATACTTATGTCTTCTAAGTGAAAATGTTTGTTTAATTACTTCATTTTAAAACCATAAATTAAATTCATATATTCGTACAAGAATATCACAAGGCGACCGTGACAGGTAATTAGAAATTAATTACACATACGCCACGCTAATTTTACGAATAATATGTAAAAATAAATATGAAAAATGAGAAGACAAAGAAAAAAGAAGAACAGGAGTGTAAGAACAAGAAAAGAAGAGACAGTAATAGTTGAAGCCAGTAATTCAGGTAGCGCTTCAGCGTCTGCAATTTCGATGCCGAAAATTTTTGGTATCATCGTAGCATTTGGTCTATCCATCATTCTGGGAGCAGTTTGGAAATTTTGCCAGAAGAGGCTAAATCGGAAGATTCGAGGTTTTTGAAAAGCCAACCAGATCAATGCGGTATAAAAATTCTATGAAAAAGTTGATTTATGACATATTAATATTTTAATTTTGTTTATTTGTCTAATGGATTAAATTGAAAGTTATTTCATTTTCAAGTATAATGCGAGGTTATAAGGAAATTTTTTTTTGGATGTATTAACTAAATTACCGTTAGATTTAGGTACATTTTGTTCAAATTTGAATAAAAATAATCAGAAATGTAGAGCGGCTAATAGAGTACCGCGATAAAAGTTAGATAAGATTTAACAGAGAAACAAAATATTGCAATAGTGGCCCGGTCCTTTCCTTTAAAATTAGTTGCTAGTCTTGTACCTAGTATGAATGGAAGTAAGGAAGTTTTGAAAAAGTCAATAGATGCTATTTTATTGTACGCTAGTATGGTAAAGGAAGAGAGTAAGAGACTATTAACGAATTTTGTTTTAAATTAATGAAACAAGTATTTTCTCTAAATTTTACTTAGTAACTGATTTAAAATATTATTTCTTACCTAAAGACCTGCTTTGATCGCTAAACTACAAAATTTGAAGCAAGGGGTTTCCACTTTGCATGAGTTTGGTAGCACTATTGAAGCACTGTTAAGTAAACTCACTATATCTCAATCGGGTAATGGAGAAATGCAAAAACTATTGTATACAGCTAACGAAAGTGTAGCCATAAATTCTTTTATCTCAGGATGAAATAGGAAGGATATTAAATTGATTGTTCGCGCACGTAATTGTAAGGCTATTAGAGAAGCGGTACGAACAGCGGTAGATGAAAATGATACGGTTAAGAATGAGTTATCACACGAGAAAACTTATTTCTTTAAAAACAATGCGAACAATAGTTATAATCGTTATAGGAACAATTACAATAAAATAGTGTTGTTGCAAATAACAAATAATAATTTTCAAAGTAGCAAAAAAAGCAGAATGGACAGAAAACTATATGGAAAAGAAAAAAGTGGCATGCTGACAATAGTACTAAACCAAATAGTAAAAGATAGCAGTAACAATAGTTAAGTAAAAATAATGACGTAAAACGAGAATATATATATATATATATACCTAGTAGTTTGTTAACTATATA
>WYDF02101442.1:0-10615 GCA_009867245.2 Adranes taylori
TTATTTTGTGTAGAAGAACAATAAACGGTTTTGTTAAAACTTTAATGCTGTTTCACTTAATTCCAGTTACAGGTAGTCGCAAGATCTAGGACACCTGATTAACTTTCCACTAAGTATACTTGAGCCCTCAGAAAACCTCTGGAGACCGGAACAACATCAGTTCGAAGTGCGGTCTTATTTTAAACGGACCTGGCGTCCGAGAAAATTCCTGAAGGCAGAATTATTCTAATATCTATTTACACTATTATTGTCACAATGATGACCTATACATATAAATACAAGTGGCGCAAAAGTCCTCACTCGATTTCCTAAGGCAGAAATTTTGTTTGCAAATAAAAAGAATTGGTCTTGTTTGTTGATTATATTTACTTAGATATTTACATCTTGTTATATTAAGTCGCAAAGATAATATCGGTCAAGTGGCCGCCGCCAGAGTTGATGCACATTTGCTCTTTTCACAGCATTTTACATCTCTTTTGTCCAAACTTCTGCCGATAACTTCTCCACTTCTAGTCGCATGTTCTCCCCGCATGTTCTCCCCGCCAAGGTCTGTGGCTTGTTCATATAGACCCTGGACTTCAAAAAACCTAAAACAAAGAAGTCAAAGAAGTTAATCATGGCTCTCGTTCAAAAAACCGCGTTATTGAGGAGTGCAGAGATCCATTGTTTGGCTGCGTGTATTTTGCTTCTGTTTACTTCCAAGTGTCTAACTTCCTATAACATAAGACGCCATCTGCATAAATAAGACCATCTTCCGATAGGTTAATGACTTTTGCGTCACATAGTATTTGGGTTTACATGATATCGTATAATAATTTTACACCAATTATTATACGATATCAGGAAGTGTTGGTAGTGAGGTGAGCCATGGATTGAGGGAATACAAATTAAATGTTTCAAAAGGATAATAGATGTAGAAAAATGGACTGCCTGCGAAATTGAGTTGCAAGAATGGAATAAATATAAATTTGGGTACAAAGTTTTAATAAACTGGAAATGTACAAAAGATAGGGTGAGTATGGTTAGGAATGTAGTTATGGAGGCAGTGAAAGGGAAAAAAATGTGGGAATTTGTTGGATTGGGGTCTAAATAAGAAAAAGGCATTAGAAATAGTAGGCTGGTAGTAGAAAATGTGTTACACAGGGTTGGCAAATAGGTGGATAAATGTAAATGAAGTAGGGCGAAGGATGATAGATGTGGAGAAGCAAGCTTAAGAAAATTGAGATATAACAGATTATATATATATATATGGATATAAAAAAGGAAGGAGAATGTCGAGATATCTAGAGGCGAATATTAGTTTGAATGAGAAAAGGTTGATAGCGAGGTTGAGATGAGGTAGTCAGAAGAACGGTAATAGTCTATGGATGAAAGAGAAGGATAGAATGCGTAGAATGTATGGTACTAGAGAGAAATGGTGGAATCAATCGATAAAGGAATGTGAGGGAGTAGAATGGGAGATAGAAGAGACGGAATAATGGAAAATGTGTGTGGGAGCGGGAAAAATGATATGGAGGTTTTTAAGAAACTTGTACGAGTGATTGAGAGGAATGGTTTATGAAATGAAAAAAAAAAGAGGTATCGAAAGGATAGAAAAAGATATGAAATGTATATTAAAAGGGATTTGGGGTACTTAGATTTTATATAGTAATAAGATTTTTGAGTTGAATAAAATGATTAGGTTTTTTTTTGTTTATATCTTTGTTGTGTATCGGCAGTTTCCTTTTCTCTGGATTGATTTGTTGAGTTGAGGCATTTTGTTGGGTTGGACTTTATATTGTGTTTGTAGATACATGATGGAATCTACAAACACAATATTACTTTAAATAATTTGTTATACAATACAGAATGAAAAGTAGCATTACTTACTCATCTAAATTTAGCGTATACAGCGTTTCCTTTTAGTATGGAGAGTATTGTGGGTAAGGATATTAATGACTTTATTGTTAAGTCTGTCTTCGTTGTACTTAATATTTCGATTATTGAGATCAATGGTGCTTCATTTCACCTACTTCTCATTTAGCGTGATGAAATGCCGATAACAACAATTTATAATAATTAAAAACATCAATATCTAATATTATCTAAAACAAGCCTAATGTTGGCTGCATTCTTAAATTAGTAATTCATAAGTCAAGTTTTCATTCCTATACACAGCCGGTTAGTGGCTTTGTAAGCAGAGTCGTGTCTTTCTATATATTGCAGCAGTGATGCTCCTATTACAGAAGGTGCTGATGAACCCTTATAATAATGGGTGAAATGGGTACCTACGTCTTGACTTAGCCGCTTTTTTAAGACATTTGTTGTACCTGTAAATTGTTCTTTGTTGGTATTAATTACGTATAACGCCAAGTTATATGAAAATATAAATGAATTTCTTAAGAAAATATCATCTTTTTATTGAAAATGAAAGCCTTACAGGCGATCAAATTGTCAACTGTGATAAGATAGGACTTAGCTTTAAGTTGATGTCGAGTAAGAGCCTTGCAGCCAGAACAGAAAAATCAGTCACTGGCTACAAACGTAGCAAAGAAAGGGTAACAATTCTTTCTTGCCGCGATGCTTCATCGACTCCACGAGCAATCAATCAAAAGAAATCAAAAGAATTACAAGAATTGCTATTCCATTAAAGTATGACAATCAGGAAAGTGCGTTGATGAGCCGCGAAATTTTCAAAGAATGGGATTATAAGGAATTTGTTGTTTCCATAGATAAGCATTGAAAAAAAAATTTCCAAGAAAAGTCGTGTTACTGTTAGACAACGCCTGTACGCATCTGAGTGCAGATGAGCTTCAAGATGGCGACATCAAGGCGATGTTTCTGTCACCAAATGTAACAGCTATTGGTCAACCGAATTTTTTGGAGAAATTTAAAAGAAATCACAGAAGAAAGTTACTATCAACATTGTTAGAACAAACTGATTGTGAGTAGGTTGATTGAGTAGGTGATTGACTAAATCCAAAGCCGATAACTTAAAAGATGTAGCTTGTTGGGTTGCAAGGGCCTGAGGGGACGTAAATGCTTCACCAATTGCTAAATGGAATTAGTTGTAAGAAAATGCAACTGAAGATGAGGAGGATCAAAAAATTACTGAAGAAACCATTCTTCCTGTAGCGCAACGTATCCCGGTATGCGAGGAAGCGGCTGTAGAAGAAGTTGAATGTTGGTTGAAGGAAGATGACGAGTACTGAAAAAATGATGGCAAAGGTGTTGACAATCGAGAACCTGCTGTCAGTAAAGGTCATAGAAGTCGCCATTGCATACGATGAGCATCAAGAAGCTATGGGGATCGACCTAATAATGCTCCAAAGATAGCGGGACTTGGCAGCAAGAAAACGGCAATCATCGTCGAAACGGAAGAAGATCACAAAATTTTTTACACCTTCATAAAGTATGTACGTGCAGAACTTTCAATATCAGTAAAATCTTAAGCAAAGTCGTTGTAGCCTATAAATTAACATTAAAAATTTGTGAAACTTTAACTTCATTTTTCTTTACCCGTTTTTAAATTTTCCCTATTATCCGACATTTTCGCATATCCGACGTCATGGTGACCCGCCTATGTCGGATAACCGAGACTCTACTGTACTTTTATTGAAAAAATAGATTCGATCTTATATGTTTCATCAACACCATCGATTTATTTATAACATTAATAATATGCATATTACTTTGATGCGCTGATATTGCTATTCAGTAATTTAGTATTTTACTCGATCAACGTTCTCATAATAATCATTGATGCATTCTGACAAGGAAATATCAGTGCATTTTCATTTTCAGTATTACTACTTCATTTTATCTTAACCCTCTCTTTTCTTGTTTTCTATGCTTGTTGCTTACCACTTAACCCACTCTTCTTGGTGCGGCAGCTCGATGTCAGTTTCTTTCACTCTATACATCCCCATACTACCACCTCGCTTGCCACAGAAATTATATCGCTTGTCACGCTTGTTCATTTGTTGATGGAGTTTTTATTCCCGCGAGTAAATCCCCAATCACGAACCGAGAAAATTGCTTATACGATTCCTATGCGTTGCGTATCTTTCTATATGAATATCCCGAGTTCCTTGCGAAATTCGTATGAAAGAGAAAGACTATAACAATCAAATCATAATTTTTTGCGTTAGACCAATATGTTTTACTTGAACTTAAATGACGCAGTTGAACGAATTTTATATCACCTTTTGTCTATCTAAATCAATTATGCTTTATACTTCTTGTTAGTACTGCATCTAGTTGATTATTGAGGAAAATTTTCTGAAGAAGTTTGCGTTATCTTATCTGTCATATACTAAAAACCAAACGTTGTACTATATACTGTCAAGCCCCGTTTTTAAGGTGTTATGACGTGGATTTTTATTACTCCGATGAACAGGGTGTACCTGGACTTACTGAAACTTAATAAAACTTATCGACTGTTAAATTAAAGAAAGGAGTTTAATTTTCTAATATATTATTAACATTAAAAATAAAGATTATACAAAGTAGACCAAATTAGCGTTTGTTAATTACACTAGCCAGTGATGGTTCTGTTACATAACTTTTCATGATTGTTTCCAATGTATCTTGGTGTGCTCTACCCGAAAATGTCCTTAGTTTCTTTTCATCAAGTCAGAATTTTTTGCAAATTTTGCGGCTTATAATAGACATAATACAATAGAATATAGAAAATAAAAAACTCACAATTTTAGTCGTTGTGTCGACGTCTCTTTTGACCAGCTACGATCTGTTTCAGGCTTTCTTCTGGGATCATCTTTGTGCAACATCCAGCAATAGTCCGCAATCATTGTAGTATTCCATCGTCCTTGGTAACGCTTTTCCATTTCTTTGATGTTCTGATGGAATCTCTCACCAATCTCTACACTAACAGCACCCAGATTCTCAGGAAAGTAGTCCAAATGTGAATGTAGGAAATGAATCTTCAAACTCATGGATCAGTCTAAATTTTGGTACTTCTGCAGCAGATATACTTGAAATTCACATCCTTCTTGTAGCAAAGAATATTGGGTACCACGTTTATAAAGGTTACTACCTCGTTTGTTTGTCAGCAACTTCCATTTCTTTTTTCAAAATTTCCATCTTTGCAAAGTTTTCTAATGTCTGGACCCATAAGGACACCCTCTTTTAGTTGTGCGGTTCACAAGGATGGTAATTTGTTACAAATTACTACCATCTTTCAGAAAGTGCTTCATGAAGCCTAATTTAATATGTAGAGGTGGAAGTAGAGCTACTTTCGACTCGACGAGACGCTTTCGGAGCATATTTTTTACTTTAGGTTCCTTTGACACTCGTTCTGGCCAATTTATCTGCTTCGAATGATTTGCTCGGTTTCTGATATCCCACTCACATAAAAAACAAGGAAACTTTGTGTACTAGCCTTGCTGTCCAAGGCTCATCGGTATTGATCTTCACAAATGATCCACTTATGATCGTCGTATTTAATTTTCTGGATAACTTTTACTAACTTTGCTAGACGTAGCTGAACTAAAGTGCTATCTTATAAAATAGTGAAGGAGTCAGGTAATTGTGTGCAGGAGATTGCTATGCTAACCCATAAAGTCGCCTCTCACCCATGTCACGTCGGAGAGAACAACCTTAAATTAAAGCGTCCTTTCTCTATGCACTGTCGGCCGTGGCCATCACTTCATCAATGATAATGAACTCTAATTCACATAGGACTTAAATTTTTGTAACACACGATTTCGCGCACTGCACTACCGTCATAAACCAAATCCTATTTTTACCAAAAATTTTTACAATATCCTCCTTAAAAGTCTTATTCACTCCAATTCTCCAATTGTTTGCCATTTTATCTTTTTCATTGTTAAAATAATAATAAAATATTTGTTTTGAATCCATAGCGACGAAACTCAAACATTATTAACTAGAGTTTTGTAACCTTGAAAATCAAAAGAAAATGTTCCATATTCATTTGACGACATAATTATAAGCAATTTATCTTGTATATTTTTGTAATATCTCAAAGTAGCACATTTCTTCTCAACAACAAACAACACCCCTTACCTTAACAAAACTACTCTATCATATAGAAGCGCATGCGCCACGTAAGTACGTCATGCGAGTGTTTTACAAAATGTCTCTTATATAAAATACCTAGGCATTATACATAAATTCTAAATAATTCCTAGCATTACGTTTAATTTTATGCAAATATTATACACAATGCCCAAGATTTTAGGGAATTTGTTGAATTTTATAAAGTGACTAGGCATTTTATAAAATGTCGTTATTCTACATTCTACCGGTAACAGATATATTTGATTATCTCTGTTATATTTTAGAATTAAGAAAATATTTTATTTTGTTGTTGGAATTGCAAGAATAAAGGAAATGAAAGATATATACTTGCCTTTGTAATAAAAATCAGACGTTTATAGAGCAAGCGAAGGGAATTAAGCAAATAGAGATGGTAAATGAGAATATAGGTGATATACGACCAGAGCGTTATCGTAAATTTGCGAAGGTGACCCTCTAGGACACATATTGGTTGACCGCGAAGCTTGTTTGTAAACGTGGTTCGTATATAAATATATATAGTAAACACTAACATATATATGGACGCTTAGTTCTAATTATACAACGATAACTGAGAGAACGTGAACTTCTTTCAATACTTTACTGTTACTTGTTTAAATTTGATGTTATAGTCAGTATATTGAAGTCGAAGTAAACGCACCTAACAATTCTTTTTCTAGCGTAAATTATGAAATTAATATTTCTTGTTACTTGTATCTCGAAACAATGTTTATCCCGTCCGAGACTCGAACCCAGACATCTCGATTGCCAGTTGATTGCTCTTCCAATTAAGCTAACAGGCACTTATTCGAAAACACAAAAAATTTTAATATGTAGTTGTTTTCCGTATCTATTATGATGGGGCAACTTATATACCAGGATTTGTTTGGCCACTTGTTTGCTACCGTCGATCGATTCATTCGTCATCGGGTAGATAGAGCCTCCTGAATGTCTTTTAAATTTCTTTTTCGCTTTGTTGGCCATCGCATATTTAATTGAATATTTGATGTTTCGTGGTTAAACCTCCACGCTGGCATTATTTAATAGAGTAAATTATGAAATTAATATTTCTTATTACTTGTGTCTTGATAAAATATTTACCCCGTCCGGGATTCGAACCCGGACCTCTCGATTACCGGTCGATTGCTCTTCCAAATTATTGGTTAAGGTAAAGGAAGCGCTGGACATTTCAGACGTGCAGTGCTATGCTTGGTCAGATGCCATGAAAGCATTGGGATGGATAAAACGAGAAGCAGCAAAATGGAAGACGTATGTCGCAAACAGGGTATTACAGATTCGTAGAAACACTGATCCGAAAATTGAAATCACGTAAGAACAAGTGAAAACCCAGCAGACATAATTTCTAGAGGAATAAGTCCAGAAAAAATAAATGCTCGTGCTATATGATGGAAAGGTCAAAAATGGTTGGGCGAGGCAAAAGAACAGTGGAAAAAAATTTCTATTCCAGAAGTGGAATTAGAAAAGAAAAAATGTTTTCAAGTTCAAAAATAGAGCAAGACGACATTTGGAGCAGATTTTCTAGCTTAAAGAGAATGGTGAGAGTAATTTCCCTATGCAATAGATTGATCAATAAATTAAGAAAAGTAACAGTGCAGATCGGTTGGATACAAACAGTTAAAATGCATGACACATTAGAATTAATCATACAGAACCGAAAAATTTGTGAAGAATATGCTTCACTTATGAAGTACAAAGTAGTACCTAGAAGAAGCAAATATCTGAGTCTTCACCCGTTTCTTGACGAGAAGGGAATTATGACTGTAGGGGGAAGATTAGAGGACGCACAAATTGGATTCAAAACCGATGATATTATCAGAAAAATCCCATTTGGCGAATATTGTCATAGAAGAAGTGCATATCAAAACGTTGCATGGAGAAAAGAGTTTACCACTCAATTACGTTAGAGAAAAGTTCTGGGTGATAAACGAAAATAAAGCAGTTCAAAAAAGGTCGTCGTGGTGTTTTGTTCCCCGAACAACTTCACACTTTGGTGAATTATGGGAGACGGTTGCGAAAGCAATAACCACAGCAGAGGCCTCATTCAAAGAAAAATGGAAATAAAGCATATTTGTATCCAAGAATAATTGTGATATTTATATTATTGCATATGGCTTCGGGAGTTCAAGAAGGTTACGCCATTCAGCACCCTCAGCATGAACTATACATTGAGCATTTAGGAGTGATTCATATCAATAAAGGAGTATTCAGAATTGGAGTAGAATATCCAAGGACGAAAATTGCTTCACTTGATGCGCATTGTGTAGACCTAACACGACAACTCGAAGAGAATATTAGCTACATCGAACTTTTAGAAACAAAAGATAAAGAGTGAAAAAAGGTGTACTAGGAAAAGTACTCACTTCTATGTTTGATGTAAATGACGAGAGAGAGAGAGACAGAGAAAGAGGGAGAAAGAGAAGGAGGGAAGGAAGATAAATGTGGAGAATGTAAAGCAAAAAGATTGGATGGAAAATTGTAGAGAGGAACTACTGGAGAAAGATAGAGAGATGAGGGAAGAGTAAATGAGGCAAACGGAGGTGATATAGATATTATGGGGAATGGTATAAGAGGCAATACAAAATATAAAGAAAGGAGGCGCATTGGGGCCGATGGTGTACCAGTAGAGGTACACCAGTGTCCGTATCTGAATGAGAGAGTGGTATGGAGGCGTTAACAAGGAGCATGAATGCAATATCGAAGGAGAAGGAGAGGGTGCCGGAAGAATGAAAAGAAGGTGAGATAATCCCATTGTATAAGAGGTGAATTGGAGGGAAGAATATAGTTATAGAGGAATCACGGTAATGAATGGGATATATAGATTATATGCAAGGGTGGTGAATGGAAAATTATAGAAAGAAAGCAAGGAAAAGAGAGTATTATAAAATATATAGACAGATTATGTCAGGGTTAAGGATACAGCTGGTAATTTGGAGCGTTAAGCTACATTATAAATAATGAGCTACATTATAAGTGAGTGAAGGAAGGAATTTGTACTTGGCGTTCTTTGACTTAAAGTCTGCGTTTAATAGACTAGAAAGACAAAGATTATGGATAAGACAAAGATTATGGACAAAGATTATCTGTTGGGAAGCGAAAGGGTGTGGTCACTAGGATATGCGGATGATATTGTATGTACTGCTGGTAGTTGGGAAGAAACGAAAGAGATGATAGAGAGAGTGAATAGATATGTGGGTAAAAGTGGGTGGGAAATGTGGAAAAGATGAGTATGCTGGTATGCAAAAGAGGGGGAGGGATAGTAATAGGAGGGATAGGAAGACTAAATTTGGAGACTCTGTAAGAATGAGGTTGAGAATTCGTGAAATATGTGTGTAGAGTATAATACTGAATGGAGCGGAACTATGGGCGGTAAGGATGAGAGAGAAGATAGAAGGAATGGTAATAAAATATATAAAAAGGATTTTGGGAGAGGATAGATCAACTTTTAGTGAGATTGCGTTGCAGGAAGTTAATTTCAATAAGTGCTGGGTGAAGGGCGTAAAAACATGGTAAAATATGAAAGAAATGTAATGACAGAGGAGATGGAAAGAATTGTGAGGAAGGTATATATGTGTGCGATGGAGGATCCAGAAAAGGGAGTGACAGGGAATAAATAGGAGAAGGCTCGAAATAAAGTCTATGAGAGATGCGTGGTCGATGAGAAAATGGTATGATAATGGAAGGCAAGGAGTGTGAAGTGGCAGTGGAGAGAAAGATGAAGAATGTCGAAATGAAAGAGAGGAGAGAAATGATAAGAGTATGCCAATACAATAGTAAGTATAAGGGAAATAGAGATGGTAGGAACAAGGTCGGAATATTTGGGGTCGAATACAAGTATGAATGCAAAGAGAATGATAGCAAGGTTTAGATGTGGGAGTATGGAACGAGGGAATAGATTTTGGATGAAAGAGAGTGAATATGATGTGAGTATGTGAAATGATTGGATGGACGGAGGAACAAAAAGAGGAAGCGAGAAATTGGAGGAAGTGTATGGGGCATGGAGGAAAAGGAATTAAGATAATGGTCCAGGTAATGGCGGAGTTAAGCAGAAAGGAAAACTAAGAACATGAGAACATGAGAACAAAAATAAGAGAATATAAGAGGGACGAAGGAAGAACGGGCAATAGAGAAAAAAAGTATGTAAAAAAGGAAAAATCGAAAAGAGAGAAAGAAGATAGCATATCATTTCACTACACACAGTTTTTTTTAAGAATGGATTTATTTATTTTTAGTTTCTTTTGTTCGTTTCAAATGGAATTAGTTTTGTGTAAAATTTGTTGTGTATATATGTTTTTGTAAAGAATTTTTAGGATGCAAATATTATAAATTTTTTTTCGCTTTGTAGCGTGCACCTCCAAAGAATCTCAACTTCGGCACCTTTAAAGAGACGACGTCATACACCAGATTCTTCTTTGGGTAGATACTTCTTTGGGTATCTGCCCAAAGAAGTATCGAGATTCTTCTTTGGGTCACGTAACGAGTCTCTAAACAATAGAGTAAGTCCTTACGACATAGTCGGGTCGTGTGACCGAAGTAAACTCAAAGTGCCCAGGATTAC
>WYDF02101453.1:0-10615 GCA_009867245.2 Adranes taylori
CATGATTTTTCAAAAAAGTGGTGGGTGATGGACATAAACTGACTTCAGATTTGAAATCAGCACAGTCGAATTAGTATTAAAAAGATATTGGCTTTCATGAATTTTTTTGAAACTTAAAATTTGTTGTACAGTGTAATTAGTACCTGGTGATCCACAGGACATATTTGGAATGAGTACTCAGTTAGTAGGTGGAGTGGGGGTCTGTCGTAGATGTCCATACGACACCATTTAGTATCCATCATGCCGGCCGCTGTGGACTCGAGGGCACCGCGTGTTTGCTTACGATACATTTGTTAAATGTGTCAAATCCGTCATTATAACGCAACGACTTCGCCTGCTACTGTCAACACAACACACCGTTACTCTTGAACTGTGTAATGATCACTTTTTACGTAATTAAACACGCGGTGCTGTCGAGTCCACAACGGCACGATGGATACTATATAGCATCGTATGGAGAGTAGAATTCTATGGTATCCACCTTTCCACAGAAATTTTTACCTACCAATTAAACGATGTTACTTATGAAATAGCCGTAGCTTTATTTCTTGCCATTCGATGTCTTTTACTATTTTTTTTTTGCTTTGTAGCGTGCACCTCCAAAGAATTTCAACTTCAGCACTTTTAAAAAGATGACGTCATACACGAAATTCTTCTTTGGGCAGATGTCACGTAACGACGCTCTAAACAATAGTGTAAGTCCTTACGTCATAGCTTCTCCATTTTCGAGCCTTTCACAAATTTCGTTTTTGTTTGTGGTCATGCCAGCATTTTCTATTTAATTTTTGATATTTAGTGTCTTTCCAACTAATTTCTCTGCTTTTTTACAGACATGTATCTGCTACCCTCTTTTTAACAGTGCAATCCACTACACATCTGCATATGCCAGATTGGGTTATGTTTTCCATTCCGCGTAGCTATTGAGTAATGCTGCCGTTAGGAAATAATTTGCCTTTCCATGTGTGCATTAGTTGTATGTCTGATAGCATTCTTTATGCACTTCTACCTTCTGTCTTTCTGGATGATGTTCATCTTTGTTACCACTCGATAATACAGGCTGTCTTTATTTATGTATTATTTGGCTCAAGGTTGTATCTGGTTTCTAAATTCAGAAGTACCGTACATTTGGTAGCGTCACATATGAGTCGAAGTTATGGTGCCTACTGTTTGCACTACGTGTAAGATATTGTTATCTTGTTACGGCTTATTGCTTTCTCTGCCCATATTGGTGCAATGTTTAGGACTTTGGAGTTTATGACATTGTCCACAAGCCTTCCTTTAAGCGATTAGGACTAGACCTTTTTCGTCATCGCAACGTGCATTGCCACATTAATTGCTTTATCAACTATTGCTCCCAGGTGAGATTTTTATCCTCGCTATCTGTTAATTATGATACCAATGTATTTAATTTCTTGTCGACCTTAAAGTCTTTATCATCTTCGTCTTAATCATAATCGTCTTATTATCAGCATTAAGACCATAAGGAACCTGTAACTGCAGTATCTTCCACATGCTCGGCTCTACCACTTAATTTTAAGGAACACCGCTGTTTAGACTTCTAGGTGTCTTTTTGATAGTTTCGACATTATTCAATAGAGGACGCTTTTATAGTTTGGCAGGTAGAGTGCAGCATATGTCTTCAAAGATTGATCAATAGGTGGCGTTGGTATTGTACATATGAGAAATGATTAATTTCGAACCTCTGAAGTTTGAAAAGTGAGTTTTTCGGCCCATTTTAAGGATTCTCTAAGCAGGCATAATTTCTACTTAACTAATTGGGGATGTGGATATATTCACTTATACAAATACAATGATGTTCTGTAAAAAAGTGGGTGCTGAGGAAGTTTAATATACCTTAATAGCAGAAATGGCCATCCACCCAAAATGTCCATCGGAATTTTTTCTACCTTTGTAGTCTCTCATACGTGATTCTCAATTTTCGATGATTATCTGCTTAAAAAACAAATATTATAATTTCTACTTGTTTCTTGTTTTTATAAAAAGATGTCGTTTAGTTTAGTACAAAAAAAATTCTGATTTGATATCTTTAACGGTAGAAA
This sequence comes from Adranes taylori, assembly GCA_009867245.2. NCBI lineage: Eukaryota > Metazoa > Arthropoda > Insecta > Coleoptera > Staphylinidae > Adranes > Adranes taylori. The sequence goes on from WYDF02101453.1 coordinate 2,061, forward strand.
AATGTGAACATATCAAGCTCACATTTTCTAAGGAATATAATATTTAAAGTTGCATTATATATGAATAATTATATCCCACGTTCAACTAGATGCGACTGTATGAGCAAGCAGTCAGTATCTGAAATTGTAATATCTTACAATTCGAATTAATTTTGTAGCAAGATTGTGCATTAATTAAATGTGCCGTATAAAATTAATTAGTACATTTAAGTTTGCTATTGAACTTAGTGACTCACTCATTCACTCACTCAATGAGTGAGAGGTCTTTTTCGTTTTACGTTTATATAAAACTTTCTGTACAACAACTGTCTGTTTTGTTCGAGTTTATTTAGTAATGTTGAATTCGTTTCTATTTGAACAAGAAGTTATTAAATTTTGAGTGAAAAATATTCCATTTCTTAATATTTATAAAAGATATAACTTAAAATATTAGTTAAATTTAATTACAATGCGATACATTTTATTTTAGTATCTGAATTTTATGAATCAACAATCAATTATAAATTACATATGGCTAGTTATTTTTAAACCTACCAAAAGATTTCACTTCATGGGCAAATGAAAGCTGTATTGCTAACCAGACACAAGCAGTCACACGGGATGTTTATAGGAATCGTGAGTCATCTCAAAATTGACATGGAAATTAAATATCTTGGTGTTTTCCCTCTATCAATCATATAGAGGGCGACCATAAACCACCAACCCAAATGTTGTAGTTGAGAATATTGAAAAAGCAAGTAACGTGCCTAATGCTGAACCGACAATAATAAGGCTTGTATGCAGATCATAAGCTCCACAAACTTATACGTTGTACCAATATGGGCACATGAAGCAATCAGCTGTAAGAAAATAAAAAACATTGTGGGCATATATAGATTGGACACTCTTGCCATTTTCGGCTTATAGAACGATATCTATATGCCCTTCCAAGTTATGATACGCACTTTCGCCCTGAATTTTGAAACCAAATAAAAACTCCTTAAGCACAACGAATAGAGGGATAAATTACTTCCTAACGTATTTACTCTCAGACCACTCAATATCTGCGCGGAATGAAAGATAGATAAATCAATCGATCATGTGCCGATGTGCAATAGATAGCAATGGAGAGGACCTCAGTGTCGATTCATTGTGGAATTGGAATGCAAATTACACCCAAAAAAGGTTGAGTATTGCATTTAGGAATACTTTGGGTTACTTTAAGAATACATGACTTCCTAGAGATTAAACACATTGTGTTATATGTATTATATCTGTTTGACCTTGACCTGTCAAGTTTTGTAGTTGCTCCATCAATGTTGTGGGCAACCTAGATTTACATTTCTCAACATACTTCTCTATCACCAAATTTTTTATTTCATGATTCGGTCTTGTTAAATGTTGAAAGAATCTCATAAATAAGCCAGTTATGTACTTGTTGTTATAATTTGCATTAAATGTCCCCACTTGATGGAGTTAAATAATTTAGTGCGGCTAAATTACTCTGTCAAAGATTTTTCATTGTATTTTTTAATACAACGCAAAATAAATTTTTGGAATACCTAATATTTTTCATGTCTTGCGCTCTTAAAGCAACAAGTACATGAAATTAAGACCACCTAGGAGACGGAAAAACTCGGATAATATGGAGGTTAGTAAAAACTCGTGAAAATATACAAAATTGGTTTATTGTATGAAAAAACATAAATAAATATAATTATAGACCTGTAAGAAAGTACAAACATAAAATTATCTCTTATCTATTTAATTATTGTTTTCTGAGTTAATCTCGGTCCTCTCTTAGATGATGCAATCTTACGCCAACGCTGAAGATACAGTATGTCATGGAGTGTACTCTCTTCTTGTTGCTCTATGTAAGCGAAAGCGGCGTCGATCGGAATTTCAGTCGATCAGAATGTGATATTTTTGCAATTATTTGGTCCGTATCGTCGTCGTCTTCACTGTCTTTAGTACTGTTGATCATATCGATAATTTCCTCATCCGTAATCTTCATATGGACCATCTAAGCTAAATTAAATTTTCCATCACTTTTGAATGGTGGTAGTTTTCACCTCATCCCACGCTGAAGCAATCCAGTATGCTAGATCTCTTAATGTGACTTGCTTTTAAGGCTTCCTTAACAGTTCATCCTTCGTCTAATTTTATAATCAACATCTGGAGAAACTTTTTCCGGTATTTCTCTTTATCGTTTCTAGAACTCCTTGGTCTATCCCAAATCCCATATCTTATCTATATTATCTCCATCTACCCCTTCTACTATCTTTTTATACCTTCTTTTATTTATTTACTTCCTGATTCTATTCATTATTCCTAAACCCTTTCCATCTTTACACAAACTTACCCTCCAAATTCCCACACTTTTTTCCTCTTTACTCCACTCAATCCCCTAATACTCATTTATCCAGTGCATCCATTTTGCCTCTTTCTTTCCACATATCCTATACATTGATTCAATTTCTTTCATGCAATACTTATTTCCACTTTCCTCATTCCCGCATCTGAACCTTGCAATCATTATTTTTTGTGTATCATTCGTAATTCTGATAATAGATGCTTAGCTATTCCATCATTATCCTTAATCCACTTATATTTACTATTATATCTGCTTACATTAATTTTTCCTTCTCTCGCATGCCTTTTAACAGTCTTTAGCCTTTCCGTGAACTCATTCTCCGCACCACATTTTTCAATCATCTTCTCAAACCATCTATCCGTCGATTTCATCTCCTCCCCTATTCAGCATTTCCTCTCTGTATAGTATACTTCCCTTATCAACCTTCTCCTTTCATCCTTCAATACCTTGCCCTCAAATTTCACAATTCTTTTCACTCCTCTTGTCCAACATTTATTTTTTCCAATCTCCTGCAATACTATTTCATTCCTAGTATTCCTGACGAATCCCAATATCCTTCACACATCCAATCTGAAAACTCTCTCCATCCTCTCTCTTTCATCCACTACCCATACCTATGCTCCATATATCATTATATTATTCAAAGATACTTCCATTACCTTCAACCTCATTCTAACTGACCCCCCAAACTTTCTCTTCCATACATTTCTCATTCTTTCTATAATTCCATTCGCTTTCTTCGAGACCATTTCTATGTGTTCTTTACACGACCCATTTATACCAATAAGAAACCTAAATATTTAAATTTCTTCTCTCTTTCTATCCTCTGTCCTCCTATATCCAATACATCATTTCTACTTCCTCTCCCTGCCCTCTTGCACAACATAATTTTTGTCTTTTCTACTTTCACTTCCAATACCCTTTTATCCATATATTATTTCACTCTCCCAAACATTTCTTTCATTTCTGCACTATCACTCGCCATGCATACTATATCATCCGCATTGGTACGACACCACAACCTCACATTTCCAATTTTCAGCCCGCCAGCCTCTCCCTTCTCTAACACGTCCTCCAAATTTGATAAATTGATGTTGATCAGACAAGCACTTAGCGGGCCATCCCTGCCCTACTCCCTTTTTATCTCAAACCATTCAGACACCCTATCATTAATTCTCGCCCTTACTTTCTTATCCTCATATAATTCCTATATAATACTTATCAATAAACTTGATGTTCCTACATACTCAATTCTCTCCCACAATTTCTTCTTTACAGTCCCATCAAACGCCGCTTTCAGATCCACAATAGGACGTATAACTTCCTTCTTTTCGACTTATTATTCACTTAGTTAATCGTAATTATATTGTGTGACTATACTGCACTGTGTGTTATGATCAATTCTCGATTCAAGAACTGTGTTAAATGCGTGAAAATATACCCAGGCGCCAACATCAACTCAAATCATAACGCTGTTGTCGCAGAGATATAACTACGCCTAAAACTACTGCAAGCAAGACAACCAACTAAGAGAATTGATATTAGCAAGCCCAAGAATGACGAGGTAAGGTATAAATTGTCGAACATAGTCAGCAAGAACATCGCAGATTTGAAGATGAATCTGGAACTCGATGTAAATGAAACTTGGAATAAACTAGAAAAAACACTGGAAGATACAGTTTCCAAACAATAGAAAAGAAAAAGGATTGGATGACAGACGAGATCTCTGACCTAATGAACGAACGGAGAAATCTTAAGTCTGATGTAATTGCCTACAAAAATATTGACAAAATCATTAGGAGAAAAATAAGGAACGAAAAAAAAGCCTCTATAAACAACCATTGTAGAGAAATAGAAGTGCTTGAAGATAAGTATAACGCTTTCTACCTGTAAAGGAAGTAAAGGAAGTAACGTACACCACTCGAAAACGAACAGTGGCGAAGGTGGTTGGAGATGTTAATAAACCAGTTGTAGATAAAGAGATGCAAATGGAAGATTGGAAGAGTTACAACACCGAGCTCTTTGAAGACGACCGAAATACACTTGGTGACGTCGGGGTGGAACTGCAGGGTCCTGAAATCTTCAAAGCAGAATTGAAAAAAGCTCGGAGTCAAGCAAGAACTGGCAAGGCAATAGGTCCAGCCAAAATTTACGTGAAGCTATTCAAACTGATTGGCATCGACAATAATGACACCCTCTAGATGTTTTACTGAATGATGTTTAACCGAATATGTTTAACCGAATATACAGTACCGGAAACATCCCCTCAGACTGGTTGAAATCTACCTTCATCAAGGTGCCGAAGAAATCGAACGTGAAGCGGTGTAGTGACTACAGACTCATTAGTCTCATGAGCCATGCATTCAAAGTATTCTTGAAAATACGACATACTCGGCTATGGGGGAAAATTGAGGAAAACATTGGTGAAACTCAGTTTGGGTTCAGAAACAATCTCGGAACGAGGGAGGCCTTGTTCTCCATTCAAGTGCTAGTTCAGAAATGCCTTGATCAACAATAAAATGTTTTCGCGTGCTTCATAGACTACGAAAAAGCATTCGATAATGTAAAACATGATATCCTCGTAAGACGACTGAAACGCATTGGCCTCGACAGTACGGACATTAGTATAATTAAGAAACTGTTCTGGAACCAAACAGCTCAGATCAAAGTTGGAGACCATATCACTGAGTAGATCAGAATTAAGAAAGGCGTGATACAAGGGTGCATTTTATTTCCAACCCCTTCAACCTATACTCAGAAGCTATCTTCGAAAATGCTCTATATGACATTGACAAAGGAATCAAAATCAATGGCAAACGAGTGAAAAATATTCGGTACGCAGATAACACCGTGGTTCTAGCAGAAAATGCAGAAGACCTTCAGTTTCTTCTAAACAGAATCAACACAGAGAGTAAGGAGTTATGTTTGAAGATAAATACCCAAAAAAACATAGATGATGGTAATTAGTAAACAACGGATAGAAAACGTTGTAATCAGGCTAGACGGGAAGGCGATTGAGATTGAGCGCCTCAAGTACCTTGGATGCTGGTTGACAGAAGACTGGGATTCGGATGTGGAAATTAAAGTCAGGATTGGTTAAGCGCGAAGCGTATTCCAAAAGCTAAAACACCTCGTGAGCAATCGCGATTTCCGACTCGAAACGCGCTAGCGCATCGTGAAATGTTACATGCTGTCGGTGTTGTTATATGGAGTTGATGGCAGAAAGCTTAAAATCTCCTCCATGAATTGACTAGAAGCATTCGAGATGTGGATGTATAGAAGAATCCTTAAGATCCCGTGGACTGATCACGTCACTAAAGTCGAAGTCCTCCGACGACGCGGAAAAAGCCGAGAAGTTCTCAAAATTGTGAAAAGCAGAAAAGCCGCCTATTTCGGACACATCCTCCGAAACTATAAATACAATCTGCTACAACTTATCATTGAAGGCAAGATTGAGGGAAGACGCGGACTCGGGCGGAAAAAGTTTTCTTGAATGAGGAATCTTCGACAATGGCTTAATATCCGTGATGTAGCAACGTTGATCCGATGCGTACAAATTAGAAATTACTATTCCATGATGGTCGCCGACCTTCTGTAAGGAGATGACACCAGAAGAAGAATACTGTGTGTCACCTACCTCTAATCAATCCATTCTGCGTGTGTGATAGAATTTCCTTTCCACATGGCTCCTATTTATGACCCTCGCAAATAGTCTATAAAGCCCATCCATCACTGTAACGCCCATATAGCTCCCAACATTCATTCTGTTTCCTCTCTTTTAAACTGGTACGATTTCCCCTTTTTCCATTCATCCGCCACTCTAACCTCACGTTTCCATCTTCTATTCATTGCTCTTACTAACGAACATAACCCATTCTCATTTATACATTCCCACACATCCATCGGTATTCTATTCGGTCCTGATACTCCCCCCTTATGCATTCTCTTCATCTTTTCCCTAACCTCTTCTATACTTATCTCAGCCACCTCCCTTTCCTCCATCCTAGTTGTACCTGATTCTTCGACCCCTACATCTTCCACATGACCCCTTCCACATGATCCTTCTACAAACACTTCTTTCCTACACTTCTCCTCCAAAAGTAGAGTTAAATATATATTATGTAATTTATTCAATCTTAAAAACAGGATCAAAAATCTTAACACAATGCAAAAATTAACTTAATATGTTTCAATATATATTAAATTATATAACAAAATTAATATAATAAATTTCTTTTGAATTATATTTTCTTATTAACCCACCATCGGTCGCGATGTTAGAAAAAATCTAACAAAATTTTAATCGCTTAAGTCTTTTTCTTTAAATATTAATTAATTTTGTTTGTATTCGAGGTGCAACAGAGCTGGGAACAGAGCTGGCTATAGAGTTGGCAACAGAGCATTCACACCTAATTGAATAAAAGTGAAACAATCTAGTCATACGGCGATTTACTTATGTTGAAAATTTTGTCGTTTATTATTACAGATATGGCAAAATGGTTACAGTGGTATGAGGAAATTTCCTCCGAGTGCGATGCTGACTCTAATTTACCTGAGGACATCTCTGAACACCGTACACATGATACAGACACGGAACAATCATCTGAAAATGACGTCAATCCTATACTTTCACTTCACCGATCTCCTAATAAAATGCCTCACTTTGTTGGTAAAGATGGCACTCTTTGGCTAAAACACCTCCCACAACTTAAACCTAGCAAAACAAGACGCCAAAATATAATAACTAAACTTCCTGGAGTATTGGGAGAAGCAAGAAATAAATCTGAAATTATTGATTGCTGGAACATCTTTTTCCCTATTAATATTCTTCAAGACATTGTAATTAATGTTCACTGATCAAAAGTTAGATGAAATGCGAATCGCTTATGAGCGCCCACGTGATTGTCTACCTATAAATTTGGAGGAAATGATGGCATTTTTGGATTTGCTATATTTAGCACAGCATCTAAATACGAGTGAATTATGGGCTAAAGATGGAACAGCGCCAGATTCTTTCCAGGCCACAATGTCAGAACGACGTTTCCATCTCCTAATACGAGCAATTAGGTTTGATGACAAAACCAGCAGGCAAGAACGGATAAAAGTGGATAACCTAGCTCCAATTTGAAGCAGTTTGGAAATTTTTGTGAACAAATGCACAAGCAGTTATAGCCCGGCTCAGTATATGACCATTGATGCATTGCTGGAGGCTTTTAGAGGCCGTTGCCGTTTTCGCGAATATATAGGCTTACCGATGCGTGGACGTGCGCTATACCCATAATATGGAGATTTACGTTGGTAAACAACCACAAGGCCCTTATCATTTATCAAACGATGCAGCTAGGTTAGTGAAAAGGCTTATACGCTCCATTGACAAATCTGGAAGAAATATCAGTGCCGACAATTATTTTACATCTGTACCACTTGCCAATGAATTATACAAAAATAACGGACTAACTTTGGTGGGCACACTCAGAAAAAATAAAAGAGAAATTCCGCCAGATCTTTTGCTATACAGACCCGTTACCAGTACCATGTGTGCATTTGGATATGTGAAAATAAATGTACTTTGACGTCATACATCCCGAAAAAACAAGTTCTTATGCTTTCAACATTTCATATTGATGACAAAATAGACGCAGATTTTCCTCAGAATAAACCAGAAGTAATAACATTTTATAATGTAACAAAAGGTGGTGTTGATGTCGCTGACAAGATGAAAGCAGAATATTCTCTCACACTATACAGTAATCGTTAGCCTCTTACTATTTTTGCAGCCTTTTGAATATAGCGACTATAAATTCCCAAATTGTTTACAAGACGAATACGACAAAAGTAATATCAAGGCGAGAGTTGATATCATCATTGGCCAAAGCTCTCATCAAATCGCACATGAACACTCGAGCTTCTATCATCACATTATCCTTGCCACTTCAACAGAAAATCTGCTCCATATCGGGTACTAACATCAACATCCAAGGCCAAGAACCAGAAGCCCTGCAACATAAACCAAGGTGTGGTTTCTGTCCACTTCGAAATAAGAGATTTACACAGTATATTCCGTTATACAAGGAGCATACTGCATCAACTTATACGTATATATACGTATATCTAAAAGATATATAAATATATATTAATATATATATATATATATATATATATATAAGTTTAATATTTAAAGACTAAAAATATAAAGATATTT
>WYDF02101464.1:0-10615 GCA_009867245.2 Adranes taylori
ATATATATATATATATATATATATATAATTAGAGGATCTCATTTAATTATGATTTACTAAGGAATTGCTTATTGCGATTATTAATTAATTGAATTAATGATAGTTCGATATCAGTTATCAGCATATGTTTTTTTTTGTAAATGTCAAATTCTATATTGAAATTGTTGTTTCTAATTAGGATGTCACAAGAATGAAATGGACTTATTTTTCTGCATTTCTAAACTTCTAAGTCGGTGAGAGCCCGTGAACTGGACTAACATATTATAATTGCGATTAAAATTGCTTTTAGAATTGGTAATTTAATTTGAACAACAAACAAACAAAAAAAAACAGGTACAATTGTAACCTTCGTCAATTGGCCAACATTCAATTTTCTCGGAGAGGAAGTAACAGATGATAACGGTACTGTTAAATGTTGTTTCTGTCCCAAAGTCACGTTTTGAACCGTGACACTAATAAAAGCAATTAGTTCGTACGAAATATTCCTAATGATGACTATAACCAAATGTTTCTTTAAATATCAGTAACTTCCTATGTTAAATGAGAATGTGTTATAGTATTACTTCAAGACGTATATATATATATATATATATATATATATATACATGAGTTAGTCAATATCCAATTCAACCAATGAAAGGAACATGGCTTAAAAAAGTCAGATAGGGCATATACATATTTCAAGCATCAGGCAACAGCTATCATTAGCACCCTTATTTCGTGATTCACCCATAACCTAACGGCTATACAGCCACACCTTGACTTGGACTGACAAGAACTAATTTCTAATTTTTATTAGACGTGTCATCTCGTATAATTACAGAGTTCTTATTATAGATAGGCGTAACTGGAATTGACAAGTAATTATTTACAATGAGAATGTGTAATAGACACATTGTGTAATATTACTTCAAGACGTATATAACTATAAGATAATAAGTAGATAAGTTAGTCAATATCCAAATCAACCACCAATGAAAATATATATCAAGATCTTATATATTCCGTAGGTATATACAGTTACGATTGTTGAAGGAAATAAAAGCACCTACTGTTTCGTTTCACTTGGGTTGTGAATTCCAATTTCGCCTACCTATAATAAGAATTCTGTAATTGACGAGATGGCACGTTTAATGAAAATTAGAAAGTAGCTTTATCAGTCCAGGTCATGGTGTGGTGCTTACAGCCGTTAGGTTATGTGTGAACCACGAAATAAGGATGCTTATGATAGCTGTTGTCTGATGCTTGAAATACGTATATTCCCTATCTGGATTTTTAAGCTATTTCGATGCTCTTTTCATTGGTGGTTGAATTGGATATTGACTAACTCATCTACTTATCTTCCTAAGTTAAATTTTGCGTATGATTTTTAAGTAAACATTTTTAAATTGTTAAATTATTTTGTCCAAACGTTAATGCACTGAAAACGTTAAAATTGTAGCAGCCAGGGTCTTTGAGATCTGGAGTTTTTTGGGAAGTGTTTGGCCAAAACTAATGTATTTGGGACCGAATGCTCATTGCATTAATTGAAACCTCGAAAGTGACATTTGGTTAGTCGCTCATGACAGGTTAACCATCACTAGCTGAAACGCATTGAAAACATATGTGGTTTTATAAAGATGAACCATTGTCAGAAGCGTATAGGAAAATTCGTTCTGCAAGCGGATGTTACTTTTCATGTTAAGCACAGATAGCAGAGGAGTTATGCTAAGTACAGGCGTTAGCCGGAAGTATGCTTTCGACTAGTGACTAAAATGGTGATGATTTTTAAAACTAATGCATTTTTGACAATATTATAAGTCTTGAAATGTATAATAAGTGTTTCTAAATTTTGTTTCATTCTGTACAAAATGTTGCACACTTAGGCTGCAAAGTAATATTAACATAATATAGAATAACACTATACACTATAGAATAACACAACACAACAATCAAAAATTATTTTTCATTATATTAATTCCTAATGAGGGATACAACTGAAACTTCCCTCTTTTCTGCTTTTCTTTTCCTCTTCTTTCGTTTGTGTTTATTTTCTTTGTTTCTCTTTCCTTTACACTCGCTATTTCCTGTCTCATTAACTTAAACAACTTCTATTATATTTGTGGATAGTTCTAGCCAACTTCCAAGATCAAAAAAAATTTTTTTTTTCAATTTTTTGTAATCACCACAAATTCACTATCTTCAGTCATATTTTCATTTCGATTTTCTCTGTATTACATGTTCTTTCACGTGACATATTTTCCAGTTCCACATTTTGCTCATCGTTTCGCACTATTGTCTCAGATTTATTTTCATATTGATCTCATCACTACTCAGCCGATCCATAAATTTGCTCAAAATTTTCTTACCCTCATTCTTCCAGTATTTATTCTTTTCTCATTCTCTCATCTGATCTAGTAATTATTTTCTTCTTCCTCATGATTTATCTCGCAAGTAAGTATTCCAGCATATTCTATTTCTCTTATTTTTTTATACCTTTATTATACTTCACTTTCTAATTCTTAATTCGCTTTGATGAATTAAGGCCCTCCTAAGTGTGGTTGGGCCTTTAACTGCTGTAAAAGTTTTTTTATCGCATAATCCTTTAAGTGACAAAACCCAGGGGGCATGTTCAAATGGAATTTCGTGCTCTTACATCTACTCTAGGACTAACTACATGTTTTTATGCAAGAGCGAAAGCCAAAATTTTCTCTATTTTTTTGAAAATTGGGGCTACATATATGTACCGGAGACACTTAATGGAAACTGTGAGCTATAAAAGTTCTGTGGTACACACTTGTACCAGACTTTTAAATGCATCATTCCTCAGTTTACTTTATCACTGCTATAAGAATAACTACTATTTAAAAATGAAATTTTATTCTAAAATTTTACAATTTTTACAAATTTTATCAATAGACTACATGAATAAGAATATGGAATAAATACAACATATTTTCAAAACTTATGAAAATAAAGTAAAATAATAAAATTCTAGATCTTATGAAACGGCACAAAGCATTCGAGGCATAAGACTGCAATGCATTTTCAGCATATTATGTTTGATCTTTGTGATGTACTGCAGTAACGACATCTTCGGCGAGTTTCCTTTGTAGGCATGTGCCTCCAACATTGTTCAGTCTTATAACGTTGCAGGTGGAATGATTGCGTTTTATCCTTCTGCCAGTTTGAGAAACAGGCCCACGTTTCTTCCTGCTGAAATAGTCCAAAATCAAACGTGAAGCTAGTACTGATGTAAACCTCAAATGAATCATTCGTTTCATATTCTTACTTATAGCCTTCAATGTGCTTTTATAAAGGATATATAAATTCACTAAACAGGGTTCGAGGTAATAGTAAAAGATTCCCATCCATCACCTGCGACTTTTCCATTAAGTATTATAGGTAGAATGTATTGCAGTCCATCCATATAAGTATTGCAATTTCTTACCTCTGAAAGGCAAGGAACTCTTGCCTTTTATAGATCAGTCCTTTTGTGTTCATTAAATCGTAGTTCATTCCATAGTGTTGTGCATAGTACTAATGGCGCATACAGACTCTTTACCTCTATGTTTCCACGTGGAAATGGAAATGTCACTTCTAATGACCCCATCATATTAACCCTTCTGCAGTTAGTTCTTTATCAGCTTTTAAAATAGATTTTTGAAAAAGTTTGCAGTCTTGCTGAATTGTGGCGCATGAAAAGAATTTTCGTCAAAAAGAGTTTCAGCTAGTGTTATTGGAGAAAAGAAATTACCAAAGAAAATTTAATAATAGCCCATGCCTTCAAACGTTTGAGAAAGCTTAGCCACAACACGTTCTTCAAGGTAAATAGTTTCAGCAGTTTGGTTCAGCACCCTCGTACAAAAGACATGCCAATGCAGTATCCAGTTAGAGCACATGCAACCACCCATACTTTTAAGGCATTTTTAATGGACTTCATTGACATGTACTGCTTTGTCATTGAAATTACACCGTCGACTCATGAATGGACAAGTATTTTGAACGATGCACAAGTAAAAGAAATCTTTTATTTATGTATTCCAAGATAGGCTTTACCTTGTAAAACTTATCGTAGCCGACTTCTCCCTGCTTTGGCATGGGCAGATTATCACTGAGATGAAGGTAATTGTTAAAAAGCCCATTTGTGGTATCACATTCTGAACAACAGGCATTTGCATGTTGCTTTCGGTATTGCAGTATAACTTCATACTGGGAAGATTATGAAAATCCCTTATTATTAGGATACCTATATAGGCCTTTAGTTCATCAATAGACAAGTTCAGCGTAAAATTGAGGCCATAAAAGTCTAAGAAAAATTTGAAAAGGATCGTTCACATCCAAATGGGTATTACTATTGATTCCAAATGGCCTATCAAAATTTGTAGTGTAGTGATACGATAACCATACAAACCCGGTATAGTAATACTCGAATTTTATTTAGCAATGTTTAACAAGTCAATTATGCAGACTCTCGTATCAAACAAAGTACAAAGATGATATGAGCATTGATATAAGTGTATCATCACATTATATTATCCGAAAAAACATATATGAAGAACATTTTTATAAGCAGAATTATTAGTATTAATATTATTATTAGAATGATACTATCAGGGTTAGACGCTAACTGCAAAACTATATATAATATCGAATAAATGATTAAAATAAAGTATTTACAGTAAATGAAGTTTTGAACATATTATCAGGAAAGCAGTAGAGCATTTTATTCAATAGTTTGAAGAAATATACAGTCAGGAGCTTAGTAACCATTCGGGACACTATGGACTACAAGTTGTCTACAATAACCAGACGAAACACCGCGTCACGAGCTTAGTGACCCTCGCAGGGGAGACTCTGGACTGAAAGTAGTCTATAACACAGTAGGTGGAAGGAAATCTGCGGTGTAACGCATAAACCTCGAGCAGCGTGACCTCTACAGGACAGACTGCGCTTAAAGCAGTGTACTTACAGCATCTTTATCTCAGCGACGAAAGTATCACAACTTGAAGGGAGTAGTAACGGGCCATGTTACGTAGTACTGGCACCGGGCCAGGCATCTGCTACAATCGTATAAAACACTACTGGAATTTCAGATGTATGTTTTCAATGAAGTACGTCTTCTTCATCTTCTAGTGTTTGAACTGTCATCGTCGTCAGAATCTAACTCTCTTGGATCCGGATTATCTTTTTGTATCTTTTTTTCAAGTTGGGCATTATTCATTTCAACTTCTGTATTTTCCTTATCATCGGAGCTGTGTAAGATGCACTGACACCTGTAGAGTTACGTGGAAGGTTGCCATCGGCATTTTCGTCTCTCTCAGTCTCTGCCATATTTTCTGTCATATTATCACTGATGTTGCACAAAATATATTCCAACTAACAAAAACATTTAGAATTGTTTCGATTTTTAAGTAGCAAATATTAAAAAAATTCTATTACCACATGTTTTGAGGATACTTCCGTGCATTTCGTAGTCTTCAATACTATTGTTACGTTTTTCACAGCATTAAGTGTATGAGAATGTATTTCGCGCTATTTAGCATGACAGTCATCGTAGCTATTCTCATTTAAAGAAATTCGATATGCTGATGTAAGAGACTATTTACGCTGCATAATTTTACTATGTGAGTATAATAGTTCATAAAGGATATGTTATAGGAGACATTGTTCATTTCACTTCAATCTGTTAGCAAGTTTACACTCTGTTAACGAGAACAGATCAGTATTACTATTAATTTAGTTAAGTAGTATGCAAAATTTTGTGGTATGTAGATTATTGTTGCTAATAGGGCAAATAAAAGCCCAGTTTAAATGTGGACACAATTAAATTGAAATTGAGTTTTTTTGTGTTTTTTATGGTTGATATAGCACTGGTTAAAATAAACCAGATAAAAAGAAATGACTAAAACTCACATTCATAAGAAGACTTTTATTACAAATATGTTTGGAAGAAATCGTACAAATTCCAAATACATCAAACAAATATTTGGGCTAGTGTCAACATAAGCAAATGTCAGTAAGCAAAATTGCATGCTTTATAAATTCTATACATCACATACAAACAAAGTGTTTATTTCTAAAGTATCAAACATATTCAAGACACAGTGCTGCCATACATTGTGGCATGTAATGTTGCATTTGGGGGCGTGCGTTGTTGCATTCAATGAGGTATTGTAGGATGTGGCATGTATTAAGAAGGCATGTGATCTGTTGCATTGGAAAGTCCAATTTTTTCGTCCTTTAAAAAGTCCTTTTAGTGTATTTTTTTACAATAACTAATGGATTGCCTCTAGTCTTTCTCGCTGGATACTCTTCAGTCAATTGATTCGTCACTAGGATTTTGAAATATTGTTAGCGCATGATTGTTCATTAGGGCAACTTAATTATAAAGACCTAATTGATGCTATTAAGAAAGATGTCGTAACGGGTATTAAAATTAAGTGAAAATTGGTACATTCTCAATGCGATATTTATCTAAAAGGGAAGATGACTCAACTTTCATTTCCCTGGAAGAGTGAAAAGAAGACAAAAATATTGGAAATTGTTCATACCGATTTGTGTGGCCCAACTTAATCACATTGTAAGTCAAAAGATTTTATTATCTTAATTGACGAAGCAACAAATGGACTGAATTAAGATTTTTCAAATATAAATTTGAAACCCTTAATTACTTTAAAGAGTACACTCAAGTGGTAGGAAATCAGAAAGAAAAACCAATAAAGGTTAACCAATCAAACAACAGTCACGCGTATGTAGATGAAGAATTCGATAGTTACTTGAAAGAGCGCGGCATTATGAGAGGACATACTCCCGAGCAAAATGGTTTACAAACGGTACTTTTAGAAACGGCTAGATGTTTGCTAACTTAACTAAATCTCTTCGAGTGTTTTTGGGCTAAAGCTGTTAACACGGCATGCTGCTTGCGAAATAAATGCCCAAACAGCAGCATCGTGGAAAGCCCCCATTGGAGTTATGAACGACAAAATATTCTGATATGCCTAATCTTCATGAATTTGGTTCGCATGCCAATTTTCTGAAGAAAAATCCTTCAAAGAGAGAAATGGAATCCAGGGGCGAGTCTGGATTTTTTGTTGGATATTCTCACGGATCTAAAGCTTTCCGACATCGGTCAAATGATGAGAGAAAGGTTGTTAATACTCGAGATGTAAGATGTTTTGTGAGTACATCAAATCCTACATGCAAGACAAATGCAAATGTAACTGTAAGAAATGAAATTGAGATACCCGAGCAATCAATTTCTGAATTTGAAGTTATTAATCTAAGTACACACGTTTCCACCAACAATGAGGAATTTTTGTCATTACAAGGTTCTGATAACGATGGCCATAATAGTTCAAATGTTCCAGAAGGCGTGGAAGGTCCTGGATCATTAGAACTGGAAAAATTCGTGGACGTAGTTGCCATCCCATCTTTCATATACTGGTCATACGTTTTATTATATTTTGCATAAAACAAAAGTTGCGCCTTTTAGTTCCTTTACAACTCGTTCACTTTACAACTCGTTATTAAATCCTATTAGCACAATACTTGTTTAGGGTAAATTAAATAATACTATCATAACCTATAAATCGCCTACTCCATAAAGCAGATACCCATGAATCCCACGCTTCCCCTACTTGCTGACGGTGCGGACAGTTTGCTGTTCTGGACTTCGTATTTGCCTACGGCGTGGAATTGCCGCGGCCTGCAGCCGTTCTTTACTTACTTTTAGAAAATATATAACACAGTAGTCTGGCGGGCGAAGCTATCGTCAATATATGAGCCTCATGGTCCCCATATTTGCTTACGGCGCATACAGCTGGGCTGTTCGCTTTGCCGCGACCCGCGATCGCTTGGATCCGCCACTGATAACAGCATTTATTAAATTACATTTAACAACATTTATAAAATATATTTTTCCTAAACGTTGCTTAGCTTAGGAATTTCGCTAGGAAAACAATCGTTTAGGTATTACGGGTATATATGTACGTTGAATATCGGTTGCCATGGTGATAAATGGTAAAGTTTTAACTGATTAAAGGCCATATCTTTGGATGGATCTAACTGAACTGATGGATCTAACTATAATTGTTAAATTAACTTGAAAAAAAGCAAAATTTGAAAAAAAGCAGTCCGGTCGTGAACTTTTGAATTCGCGTACACACGAGTTCGCCAATCTATAAATCCTCCGGTTCTCATTATTACCGAAAGGTCAGTCAAAACCTTATTATTTTTTTTATCTTCCATAGCTTCTGAGATGTATCAAAAATTTTGTGAAACTTTAAACGTGACAACGTCACGTTCAATACTACTTGGAGGCATGGCACTAATTACATTTGACGCATAATACAAGGTAGTATATGCAAGTAAAATTTCAGCCTTCTAGTTTTAAAACCGAATTTCTAACTAAGATGATCATATAACATTTATTAAATTGGAATAGCACCGTCTGATAGATCTGATGAGACGTAATATATTTTTTTTAAACAGAATTTCTAAATAAAAAGATCAGTTTGAACCCCTCCCAAAATTATAATGTGGACTTGACACTGATAACAATATATATTTCAGTTAGAAGCACTCCCAAATTCCAAATAGCAATATTTTTCAAATAACATCTATAAAATTTAACAAACTCTCAAGAACAAAAATTTGTACGGCCCTGGTATATTTTTTGCACAACTATTTTTTTAAACTGACTTTGGTAGTTAATTTTATATAATCTGATTACTTTTAGTTTTAAATGTAGTTACTTTTTATTGGGGCGGGGCTCCAATATATAACTTATACGTGTCTATGTAGGAGTAAATAGGTAATATGTACAAAATCTTTTGTTTCTTTATAAAGTATATAGGCATCTACAATATCTTATTAGGTAATAACTTAGAGATACTTTAAGGGGAAGAGTTTAGAAGGGAAGATTATAGTAATTTGCCGGAGCAGCTCTTGGCAAGTAGCCAGCGATCGAAAGCCATTGTAGGGGAAGCAATTCTTATAAAAATAGTTTTTAGGCCGCTAAGGCAAGTCTTTCTTACTTAAAAATAAACTTAAACTAAATGTCTGCTACGCAAAGGTAAATTTTAATTATATTAATATTTATTGACTGGTTTGAAAATCTCAGACAAATTAATTTCTGATTTTACTTTTGTCACTAATTTTTATCTTTCATATACCATATATACGACGTACGTACATGTGTAAGAAAAATATAGCACTCATGGTTTGACATTTTCTCTATTTTACCTTAGTACGTGTCTTGTATTCAAATCACTGCAATCCTTTCAAACATAATTCAAAGAAGAGGTCATAAGGAACAATTTACGATCAAAATATTTTCAAAAACATTTTTTCTTGGTGAAATATTTAAAGGAAAGGCATATTTTTCGGAGTCTGTATACGTACGTACATATGTATTGATGTATGTCCCAGAATAACTCCTACCTTATGGGACCGATCTGGATGAAATTTGATAGACAGGTGTAGACTATGATTCCGCAGAACGGTTTTTTTCATTTTTTTTAATAAATCCAATATGGCGGAAATACACATTTCGATATAACTGTAAAAGATAGGAATTTCAAATAAACTTTATTGTATAGACTACCAGTTAAAATAATGAAACGTGGGAAACTTATGTAAGAGCAGGTGCCTCCATTTTCTCGTTGATCAGTTGTATATACTGAACTGATTTTGAGCAATAAATAATTTTTTTCAAAAACTTTTTAATAACTCCCTGTATATTTTTATACATTTTGATAGCCCTTTTGATTGTCTTTACAACGATGCCACCTGTTATGGGTCTAACAATTATAGTTCCAAAGATATGGCCTTTAATCAGTTAAAACTTTACCATTTGTCACCATGGCAACCGATATTCAACATACATATATAGCCGTAATACCTAAACGATTGTTTTCCTAGCGAAATTCGTAAGCTAAGCAACGTTAAGGAAAAATATATTTTATAAATGTTGTTAAATGTAATTTAATAAATGTTGTTATCAGTGGCGGATCCAAATTATAATTTTGGTAGGGGTTAAAATTGATCATTTTATTCGAAATTTAGATTTAAAACTAGAAGGCAAAAATTTTGCTCGCATATAGTTTCTTGTATTTTTTGTAGAATAAAATTAGTTCTATGCACCCAACGCGACGTTTCCAGGTTTAAAGTTTAAAAAACTTTAGTTCAAAAAACATAAAAGACGAGACATTCGAATAAACTTTATTATATGGACTACCTAAAGCTCCTCCGATTTTATTTAAAACATTTTTTTTAATTTAATATGTATGCAGGTTTTTGTTTTGGAAACTTTGCCATCTATTTACTCCAAACCAGATACTGTATTTGTTTTAAATTTATTGTATCGAAATTTTCTCAAATTTTAAGTGATTAAACGAGTATGAATACCCGTCTCGAGCTGACGTCATGAACCGTCTCGAGGCCTTCGAAATATGGGTGTTCAGGAGAATCCTTAAAATTCCGTGGACAGACCATATAACCAACTCGGAGGTATTAAACCGAATGGGAAGAGAAAGAGAACTGCTGCAAATAGTGATGCGAAGAAAAGCAGCCTACCTGGGTCATATATTCAGGAATTCCAAGTACCAATTTCTAAAACTGATTATGGAGGGGA
>WYDF02101475.1:0-10614 GCA_009867245.2 Adranes taylori
CGTACAAACGGAAATCTTACACCAAACACTTCTAGTGCTCATAGAAACTATTTGTAAGAACTGTGTAATTGTTTATTATAGTTTATTGAATATTGTGAAGTGTACTATAGTAGAAAAATATTTTAAAAATTCAAGATTTTCAAAAAAAAAATTCTCCAAAAAATCTGAAATATCCAAAAACAAATTACGATTTTTCAAAAAAGTGGTGGGTGAATTAGTATAAAACAGATATTGGCTTTCATGAATTTTTTTGGTGTTTTACAGTGTTATTTAATCGACCGCCGATTACAGGTTTATAAATAGAACATACATCTTCCTTCCCTTGCTGATCTGTCTGTAAAGAATAATAACCAATATGACGATTTTGACTGAAAAATGAATTAGAATAAGAAGATAGATACGTCTAAGAAAACAAAAAAAAACATGTTCACTGAAAACACAATTTTTTTTCTATAATTGATATTTCTCGATAATCTCTCGTATTATGTATCTATATGAAGTGTAGAGTGATGAGATTCAAGCAATCTCATATTACATCTATTTGAACGAAAAATATCTGGAAGTTAATTGTATATTTAATAACAAAACTTACTGGGTTGGTACTAATATATTATGGATATATAAAATACACTACTCCTTTCACTGCTAGGCCATTTGAAGGGCGTTCATTCTTAGTTGATATATGTATACACAATATTATAATAATCTCATACACTGTTATTTTGATTGTATATTTATTACACATTTGGTATTTAGCTTGTTGGGACATGAATTACATGTTTATTATATTACATTAGTTCTATTAGGTTGTACAATAATAGTGAATTCCTACGATATTACATTCACTTTATAAATAAAATTGCAAGACTATTTATAAACTCTGTTTGATTTTAGCTCTTACAGCAAATTTTAAACGTGCCTATTCTAAAATTTTAATAAAATCAATTAAGAACATAAATCGATAATGCATGCTTACCTACATTAAAGTTTCATTCTAAAAAGTACGCTGCGAAACAAATGAAATTATGCTATTCAACATAAATATAACATAACCTCTAGTCTAATCCAATTGATGTTCTATTGTTTTTTTTGTTATGGCAGATAATAGAAAATTAAATGTAGAACAATTTTTCATCTATAACATATTGTCATATCTGTAACAACAGCCGAGTTATATGCTATGACTCTTAAAATCAAACAGACTGTATATCCCTCAAATAAAGTTTTAATCACAACTTTATAATAGATTGATTATATACGACGCTATTGCAGAGAGTGCAATTTTTTCTCAAAGACAAGTTACCCCTAATGGTGATCGATATTTTCGTTAAACGCTGATCTTTAATCGCTTAAATATTGCACGCTCTTTTGATATAAAAAATTAAAAATACATTTGCCCTAGTCATTGTCGTAGGAATGGATCGCCAAACTTGTACACAACAATAACACCTTCCTTAATTTATCTTACTTACACAACAATGTACGTAAGATAAATTTTGATTCTAGGAAAAAGTTTTTCGAATACACAGTTTTAAAAACACTTGGCACTCGTATAACATGATTTTATATTGTAACGGCAAAAATGTTAGACGAATTCAATTCTTTAGATTCTACTGTAGAGATTTTAAATAGAGAGAGATTGAAAATGATCAAAGGGAATAATGTCTAATAGATAGGAATTCATTAATATCAATAATTCCGTAAAATAATGTGACAATCTATCATCATAATTTCATTTACATAGAATAAAATATTTATCTGAAATATAAGCACGCGGAATGAATCTGAACGCAAGTGTTACTATGTTGATGAGGGGTAATCAAACCGCGACGCAAGAAACTAGAATCAAGGGTAAGTGTAAATAGATTAATTTTATATTATCAGTGTGTGTGTGTTGTGTGTGTGTGTTGTGTGAGTGCGCGTGTGTGCGTGTGAGAGAGAGAGAGACTAAATTTAAGTAATGCATCTCTAATAAAGAAGTGAGATGCAACCAATTTTTGTTAAAACGTAGTGCGAAAGATGGCTGTGCGGTCGACCTGAAAATATGAAACCTGTAGGAATGGGATCCAGATTTTGACAAGTTCCTAACTAGTTCTTAGACAGATTTTAAATAGTTTGAAAGTTATTATATAAATTATGCGTATTTAATCTTATTATTTTCGCTTCTTATTGTAAGAATTATTGCAGATGTTCAGGTGTAAGTAGGCGATTAATTTTATCTTCATTAAGAATCTTGATTAAGGAATTGCAACGCTTTAATTTCTTTTGATTTTATTCTGTGTAAATAATTTTAGTCAATCTAACTAATTTTCATTTCACAACAAAGTAACAAACAATTAACCGTTATTTAAATGCGTTTTACTAGTTTTTATATTTTACTTACGAATTGAGTGTAAAATTTACCGGTGGTAATTAAATCTTTATGCAAATTTAATAAATCAGAACCGTACTATATTTTGTTATGTTGTCAGTCACCCAATCCTTTATTAATTACTTTATTTATTTTTTAGCTTTGCAGCGTGCACCTCCAAAGAATCTCAACTTCGACACCTAAAAAGACGACCTCATACACGAAATTCTTCTTTGGGCAGATGTCACGTAACGACTACCTAAACAATGAGTAAGCCATTACGTCATTACGGCCTCCCATGACTCCAATGATGAGGACTACCAATTTGATGGAATGGTGTGTATATTGGCTCCTTAACTCGCGTAGCAAATCCTGATATTTGGCCACTTTTTCTTGTTTCTTAATTCCAATATTTTTATCAGTGGGGCTATAAAATTCTATAAGGAATATCTCCCGCTTAGTGGAATCTAATACCACAATAGCAGGTTTGTTTGCGGCTATTTGATGGATTGTAGGAAAACCGTAGTTCCAAAAGATTTAACGGCGTCATTTTCAACCACGGTCTCAATATCCTTAACGACATACGGTGTAACCGGATCTTTATCGATACCGTAAGAATGACGCAAATTAAAATATAGCACTTTCAAGGCGGCTTTATGGCGCTGGATGTATTTTGTTCCAGCATACATCGGGCATGCGGAAAAAAAATGAAGTAGCTGGTTGAGCTTCGTATGCTCGGCTGTTCGTATCTGCCATCTCTACGGTCACTATATTCTTACGGTAGACAAGCATTTTTATGACACCATCTTGGCA
This sequence comes from Adranes taylori, assembly GCA_009867245.2. Classification (NCBI taxonomy): domain Eukaryota; kingdom Metazoa; phylum Arthropoda; class Insecta; order Coleoptera; family Staphylinidae; genus Adranes; species Adranes taylori. The sequence goes on from WYDF02101475.1 coordinate 3,164, forward strand.
AGCAAAATTAAATCCCTCAGTCTCAGATCGCAGGCCAGCAGATCTTGGAAAGCCGAATGTTGAATACGGTAAGAGCTCCAACTGACGTTATAAAATTGGCCATGTATAGATTTGTCCAGATTGACTGGTTCGAATATTGCGAATTCTGCATTTCGAACTACCTTCTTGCAGCCTCGATATCTAACTCCATGACGTTCATTGCTTCACGATGATTGGCCCGCATATCTGTCGAGAACGATTCAAGGGAGTACAAGGAATTCGGATGCCTTTCTTGCAGCCTTATATAAAAATGACTCCACAGCCGCTAATTCGTGCTCGCGCACATATATAATAAGAGGGTCATCTAGGTTGTTGATAACCCTGTTAGCCATTCCTATTACCATACGGCCATGCATTGACTCAATACTCAAAAGACCTCGGCCATCTTCATTTTGCGGAAAGTACACACGAGGCACGGAAGACCACCTAGGAAGGATGCTGCTATTGATATGCATCACTTTCCTTGTAGATCTGTCAAGGATTTTCAGCTCGCCTTGCCGCCATTTTATGCTACAAAAAAAATTATAACAGTATCGGAACAGCAAGCATATTTGTAGCGACAACTTTGTTTGTTCCTTTTAATTCGGAGCGCCAAACTTTATTGATGCTGCTTTTGTACTTGCTGCTGATAGTTTCTTTGACGTTGACTGGGTCATGTATATGACTTTCACTTATACTAAGATACAGGTATCTCACATCAACTTTAAGGTGTGAGAAGATTGATCCGTCGGCAAGGTGAATACCTAGTAGGGACAGTTCATCGTCACTCCCACCACATCTAGAGCGTGGCCTAAAGGGCGTGGCTTCGATGACAAATCCCAGCGCTGTGATTGGTCCACGTCATCAATGCTGCTCTCTGATTGGTTATTGAAATGATGAAGTCATATCAATCGACCAATAGGAAGTCGTTCCACACTTATCTTTAATTCCCCCCCCCCCCCCCCCACCATATTTCCATCACTAACACATACAAACGATATATTATTAAGCAATACTGGGTAGATATTGCGCAATATAACCTAACTGTTGCGCAATCAAAGATGGCTGCTGACTAAACTGGAAACAAAAAGTCACGTGACATCAATGTTTATAAACAAAAAGCACGTGGTCGAGTTAGATATCGCGCAATATAACATAATTGTTGCGCAATCCAAGATGGCTGGCGACTAAAATGTAAACAAAAAAGTCGCGTGACATCAATGTTTGTAAACAAAAAGCACATGGTCGAATTAAAAGCACATGGCGTAGCTCCACCCCAGCTCCACGTTTGTTGCGAAAAAATTCTAATTTGAAGTTCTAAAGGTTTGAACGAAATTTTTTAAATCCAAGATGGCCGCCAACATGATTAGCTGATTATGTTAGGTTATGTATTACGCAATGAAGATAGGTTATTGCGCAATAATGATTGAATCGGGGCATCCCCAAAACCCTTATCAAGATCGTTATCACTGATTTGTATATCTAAAGATTCTTATCAAGATCGTTATCAAGAATGGGTTAAAGTATTGCGCAATCCAAGATGGCGGCCAACCCGATCAGCTGATTATGTTAAATTATGTATTACGCAACGCTGATAAGTTATTAAGTAATAATGAGGTGTAATAGTGATAAATTCTATACGATGATGCACGAAGTCGAAGATACCCGAGACCGGTGTTATACGTCAATACACGAATTGCCTGTCTTCAGGTAAGTATACTTCAGGTGAGTATACATGTCTTCAGATGTTAAGGATTGACCATTTAATAGCACCCCCATGTATCCCGAATTGAAAGGTGAAAGCTAAGCTTTCAAAAATGGTATTTGCGCACGCCTACGATTAGCCCTTAACCCTAATATATTGGCATTTTGGTAGGTTGACGTTGATTTTATAGCTGTCAAAAAGGAAGTAAGCGAAAAATGTTATTATCTCCCTTCCTATTAAAACTAGACTAATGAAATAAACTTTATGGCACACAGGACATAAAGATCTATCAACCCCATATGATATCATAATTAACGGTTGTGAACAAAAGGACTTTATAGAAAATTTAGAATATTGCCAATATCTTTCTTTCTACTAAGTCATGAAACAAAGTTTATGGGATGCAGGACATAAGATTCAAATCGGTTCAATATATTTTATAGGAATCTAATTTAATTTATTATTTTGTTCATAGATGTCACTGTATCTTTGTTGTTTACTATTAACGCTGTTTAACAATAATTATTGCACAATTCTATAATGTTGCCCATACTCGGTCTCAATAAAAAGGTTATTAAAGTAAAAAGGTTATCAGAGATCAAATTACATTGACGTTGTTTATATTTTAGAATTTTATGCGAATGTGGTAATCATATAAATTAAAGGTTATTAGGGTTACAGGATTAGGGTTATTAGGGTTACATTATGATTACAGTAGACGCGATTTTATAAAAAGTTTGTATTCGTTTACTGATTTTTGTAACAGATGATGTTCTCAGCCAGTAATTGAAGTTGAACTGGCTTTATTTATGGAAAAAGAAGAATTCGCTGAACTAATTATTCGCATATATGGAACACAAAATATTGATTCTTATAATGTTATTATAGATTCAAATAAAAAATTCCGTTAAAACCTTTACAAATTTGAATTCAAATTTGAATTTTTTCGCGACAAACTTGGGAGTGGAGCTACACCATGTGCTTTTAATACGACCACGTGCTTTTTGTTTACAAACATTTATGTCACGTGACTTTTTTGTTTACATTTTAGTCAGCGACCATCGTGGATTGCGCAACAATTAGGTTATATTGAACAATATCTAACCAGTGTTGCGTAATAATTTATCGTTTGTATGTGTTAGTGATGGAAATATAGTGGGGGTGGAATTAGAGAGAAGTGTGGAACGGTTTCCTGTTGGTCGATTGATATGACGTCATCATTTCAACAACCAATCAGAGAGCAGCATTGATCGCGTGGACCAATCACAGCGCAGGGATTTGATGACGTCATCGAAGCCAAGCTGTTTAGGCCACGCCCCCGAGGTGGTGGGAGTGACGCTGAACTGTCCAATCCCTACTACTTACCCTTTCTAGATTCAATCGTCCTTTTCTGAGATGGACCACTGCACATTTATCTGATCCAAATGCCATATCAATGATTCTCTGGGTTATCTATAAACAAAAATATATTAAAAATTCAATTTATTGTTATATTTATTGGTAGCGACTATGTTTAAGGGGTTTGTTAACTCCTTTGCCGGGAAAGTAGAGTTTTAAGTCATCTATATAAAACGAATGTCTTACACACTGTATCCGGCTACCAGATTTTCCACAGGGAAGCTCTTTCAAGCGGCTTAAAGCTAAGGATAGAGGGAGTAGTGAAATGCGAAGCAACAAAGGGCTGAGGGAATCGCCTTGGAAGATGCGCCTTTGGTAACGAATGTAAAGAGCCTTCGGTTCAATGTAAAGAGCCTTCGGTTCTTTACATTGTTTTTCTTGTCAGCTTTAATGACAATGAGAGTTGACCATTGCGACATGAGCGTTTGCGTGCTATGCAATTCACTAATATTTTGTGGAGTTTTAGGCTCTCCAATAGTTTTTTAACTAAATTATGTGGAGTGGTGACAAATGCTCCTATATAGATTAATAAGATTTAACAAATTACCAACTTCTCTCTATACATGTGTGTAATGATGGTGGCATTTAGAAATCTGTACTTCATATAACCGATTTTCAATTCTATCAAGCAGGTGATGGTAGTCTCGTGAGCTAAGTCGTTGGATGCTCCGAGTAAAGATGATGCTGATGATCGTTTATAAATAATCGGTGATCCTTTATAAATAACCATTCGTTTTTTAAAGACATTTGTATAATTCAAAAATTGTAATGATAGTTTACTTATTGATATTACGTTTCTACAATATTTTATCAGTGTTAGTGCTTTAAAAATAAAAAACAGCACTTAGATAAGTAATTTGCATATTTCCTTGTTTCTTCGACAAGATGTTCAATAATTCTGTCATCGATAAATTTACTAAAAATTGCAACAATTGACAAACCTTCATACATTTGATAATTTTGGCTGGGAAACGATTTATTACAATCTTTCAAATCTGCATCCTTTATCCAAGATATTTTTTCTGCAAGTTTTTCTGGAGTTTTGGGATTTTTTATTTCACTGCAGATTCTTATGGAATTGACAAGTTTCTGCTTGCAACTGAGCATCACTCAAGTTAGTAAATGTTCCTCTTTCATCTTCGTCGGTGGAGTCTTCATCAGTGAGAGCTTTACTTTCAGGAGGCTCAATAAAAATTTCATCGATGCCATCTCTATAAACCATTTCCAATGCATAAATTGTTTATTAATTTAAAACTACGCTCCTAAATAATTTACTAATCTTTGCTCTATTTGGCTTATTGTTTTGTATGTGCATATCAATAACCCTTATAGCGGTCCTGAATCATGACGTACATTTTTAAATAGATTCAACTTTACTTACGTGTTTCTTGGTTACTTGATTTGATATTTAAAAATATGTACATAATAAAATATGTAGGGCATTTTGAGAAGGTGACAATTGAATATTCTGGCGTGCGCATTTTTTCTGTAAAATTATATGGAGCACAAAGGGTTAAATATTATAGTGCGGTAAAAAACTTCAAGATTTCCGCATGAAAAAATTCAACGCGGATGAAATTCAAAAAAATTCAACAAAATTCAAGATGATAGCAAAATTTTATAAAATGCTTTATTCTATTAAACATTATTGCCCAATAATTAAATTAAATGCATAAATTACAAGCATTTAAACTTATCAATAGAATTCACGTATAAAAGAGGAATAATAATTAATTAATTGAAATTATCTAACGAAATTATACTTTATTGATTAAGTATTCGAAATTATTCATGTAAGTCACACGAAATCCTACATCTTTGCGTAACGGATAAATTTGTACATGTATAGTCATGTGAACTTCGTAGATAGTCGCATTACAACTTCCATCGGTTGCTATAGCGTTTCTTTCCGGTTTTGTTTGCGGCGATTTGTCACCACGATTATTAGAGCGCATAAATGGAACACCTGCACTTTTATTGATAGAGGGTGAAAGTAGAAAGGAATAGGCAGCAGGAGACCGTAAGAAATCGCGCCGGACAGTAGTTAGATAATTTTCAGTCGGCCTGCGAGAATAGGGAAAAGCATACTGCATAAAAGCAGATTTTTCCCATCGCAGAGCTCAGTTATAAGTCGAATTTGCTAAGAAATTGAAAATAACCCTAAGTACTCTTTATGGCGTTAGCTCAAATGTGAGTAATATTATAGCGATTTCTATTGACTAGTCTGAAAATATCAAACACATTAAATTTTAAATTCACTCATAACTAATTTTAACCACTATGAACAAATTTTTATAAAACTAATGAATTAAATTTTAATATTGCTTGGTAGTTATTACATATACTTGTGAATTGGTGTTAAAATTTAATGCATACGGATTACTCTTTTAATGAATATAATAAATAGATATCAAATTGTGTTTTATTATTTTATGAGCCATATTGATCCGCTAGAAGTTATAAATTCTTTCATAAAAAATGAAATTATAAATAGTTGGGTGGGTTAGAGCAGAAAAGTAAAATTTATTGAACCAGTAAAAAAATCGCGACAAAATATGTATATAATATTTTAGTTTTTGCTAATATATATTTCCATACATTTAATCGTGTTTTTTATCATTATATTTACAGCGAGACAAATATTAAAGCTCCCACATGTCGAAAATAATGAAGAAAGTTCATTTCTAATGCAGAAAAACTCATTGAACTATGAAGTTAAATAAAACATCAATTAGGACGATACAGAAAATGAAAACAAGATTTGATCCACAGTTTTGGCAGATTAGATCCTATCTATATAGAATAAGCTCTAATGATATGAATAGACAACTGCAATGACATAAACATACCTATAAACGGAAACACTATTCAGAAGCACTAGAAATTTATGATATTTAAAAAAACATCCCAAACGTGGTCTGACTCTTAACAATCATCTCACGATTTTACTGCTAGTACAGGTGGATTGAAAATTTAAAAAAAACGATTCTCATTACATAATATGAAAAATCGAGAAGAAAGTGCGTTACCTAACTAGAATCTACCAAAAATATTCCTTCAGAATTCGCCAAAATTATAAAAAATAACGATTACGCACCAGACCAGATATTCATAGCGGATAAAGCGGAATTGTACTGGCAAAAGATGCCCCCATCGAACTTGCAAATCAAAAAGCGAAAAATATACTAAGGGATTCAAGGTGCCAAAAGAAATAATACCTTTACTAAATGTTTTCTTAAAAAATGTACCTCCATATTTTGTTATAATTTATTGCGACTGGTTTTACTTATATAATAGAAGCATCATCAGGCTAAAACTTTTTACTTACAAGTATAGTATATGAGAAATTAGAATCTAATCTAGGGTATAATGAGAAATTGGATCCTAATTTCTCATATACTATACTAGTAAATAAAAGTTTTTGCGTGATGATGTTATAATAAATAAGTGGAACCAATAAGTGGTCGCAATAAATTAAAACAAAATAAGGAAGTACATTTTTTAGTAAAACATTTATTAGAGAACTTTATTATGGATATGGATCAATCAATGTTAATAATATCTTTACTCTTATGTTCTAATTCCTTCGGAGAAAACATAATAAAGCCTTTATTTATTAATCGGTCTTTAAACCCCCGAGGACTTTAAAGACATGACATTTTTTACGAATGTTTTACACCTGACAGATTTATATGAGGAAAAAGATTTTTGACTTTAAAATATTATTGATACTGGACAATGCACCAGAACATCTATTCGATTCAAAATATCTTAATCTTGAATTTACCAGCAAACACTACGTCTATAATCCAGTCTTTAAACCAAGGAATCTAATGGTTACTGACTGATATATTACTTTAAAGGGTGCGAGTCATATATGTGATACAAATACTACCTATTTTTATCTTTCAAATACCATATAGGTATGTAATATTTATAGGTATATGAAAGATATAGGATTCATGTTTTGACATTTTTTTCTATTTCACCTTAGTACGTCTCTTATATTGAAATTACTGCAACCCGTTAATGCGAAATTCAAAGGGGGAGTCATAAGGAACAATTTTTCGTATAAAAAGTGTTTTCTAAAAAACATTTTTCTTGCTTAAAAAAATAAAAGAAGGGCCGATTTTTCGGTGTCTGTATGTATGTATGTACGGATGTAAGTTCAAGAATTTCTCCTTCCCTATGGGAGCGATCTGGATGAAATTTGGTGAGACAGGTGTAGACTATGAGTCCGCAGGATGGTTTTTTCATTTTTTTATAAATCCAATATGGCGGACAGGAGCCATTTTTTTGTTCAGAAATTTCGTATTCAAACTAGGAGGCT
>WYDF02101486.1:0-10614 GCA_009867245.2 Adranes taylori
TATGTTACAAGTAAGCGAGCAGTCATTTACAATGTGTTTTTAGGTTAATTTGAAATATTTCCTAAATTACATCTGATCTAATTTCTAGTTGTGACATTGCAACGATATCTATTCCCCCAATATGTTTAAATTCGGAATAAAATACTTAAAGTTGTACGAACCCTTCAGATTTGATCAAATTTTTTTCTAGATAATTAATAAATTTTTCTAGAATTATGTAAAATTATTAACTAGCGTGCAACCCTTAACAATCACAATTAATCTTCTAATTTCAGTTTGATAAAAATAAAAGAGAGTTGTTTAAACTTAATAAAATGTATTTTTTCTGTTTTCAAACAGGCATACATACACATAAAATACATAATCGTGCATTTAGATAAATAACGCGATGCAAATTAATCAAAAAAATTCATACTTATATTCAATTATGATCTGCAAAGAAATTAAACAATCGGCGTTCGTGAATCGTCAAATTTATTCTCAAATTAATGTAAAATTATTTACTTAAAATTTCTGTTGGTCCTTTGTTACAAACTTATTTTTTATTTTGCATATTACCTTAGTAATTCATTTTAGATTATTTCAATTCAATTCAATTTATAAACTTGTTGCTGGGCGTTTTAATTTAATTTAATTGAAGACTTCATTCCCAAAATAATTATTTAATTAATTACCGACTACTGTATACTAAGAGGACTCATGCCCAATTTCATTTCAAAACTCAACATTTTAATTTAATCATGGTTTAATTTGGAATTAATTCTGATTTTGTTTAATTTTATTCATAATTATACAGGTTGTATGCTTTCTAATTGAGACAGTATTGTTATTTCCTAATACAAAAGAGATAGAGAGAGGTTTAAATCGGAAAAATGTAGACAATTGATTCCTAGACTAGAAATGATTCCGATTCGAATAAATCCAAATAATTCAGATGTAGTTATTATATATTTAGTTCACACATCAAATTTACTTATAACAACTGGTGCTTCAGTAGCGATTGGAGAGTTCAGCATCACTTTCACCACGTTTGACCTGGAACGACCTTGCTATTGCGCATGCGTAGCGACGCCTCCTGCGTTGTGATTGGTCCATGCCATCATTGCTGCTCTCTGATTGGCTGTTGTAATGATGACGTCATCACCATCAGCCAATAGCAGGCCGTCCCACATTGTATCCCTGCCACAATTTAATTCCACCCCCACTACTATTCCGACACTAACACATAGAAACTAGATAGATATAACCTTTATTTGCATAATTTACATCAATTACTCTACATGTGAACGAAAAGAAAAATTAAAAAAAATATTACCTGAAATACATAAACATAAGTCCCTAGAAACTTATCACTGACGCTATTTCAGTTCCAATATAACTTAATCCTAAATCAAAACTATACAACATAAATCTACACTTAATATAATATACATAATCTTCTATACTACATTCAGTATTCCTTTCTCCCTTCTTTTTCAGCTTTTATACTATTTTCTCTCACTGTCCCCCCTTTCCCACCTCTTCCCTTATTCTATTCTCGTCTCTGTCTCCCTCAACCTTTTCCCCGCTCCCCTTACCTCTTCTCTCCTCTTTATGACTTTTTCCCTCTGACTACCTCCCCTGCTCCCCCCTGGGTGAGATGATCTGATATGTGTCATCCTAAGTCTCCTTTCTTCCCCCTTATCTGTTCTGCTATTCTTTCCATAATATTCTTCCCATTACCCCTTTGTCCTAGACACCATCTCCAATTCCTTACTTCCTCCAAGTCCACATAGAAACTATAATATGACGAAATACTGGTTAGATATTATGCAATATAACCTAAACGTTGCGCAATATTTTGGATTATTGCGTAATTCATTGGTTTATTCAACTGATAAATGTAGGTTAGATGCAAGCAAAAAATGTAAGCAAAAAAGCACGTGGTCGCGTTGTTTGTAAACAAAAAAGATGACCTCCAACCCGATCAGCTGATGATTTGAGGTTATGTATTACGCAACGCGGGTAAGATATTGCGCAATAATGAGCTCGCGGCAATAACGTGATACTGATAAGAAATAGGGGAATCCCAATACCTATATCAAGATCGTTATCACTGATTTTCATTAGAATATTTTTATCAAGATCGCTATCACCGATTTTTTATCAAAACATCCTTATCAAGAATGGGGTCAGAGCATGAGTATTGCTTAACTCAAGATTGCCGCCAAACGAATAAGGTGTGAAACTGACCTCACTCAATAGTAGCATATTTGATTAAAATCGGTTCAATATATGTTATAGGAATATGTAATTTAATTTATTATTTTGTTCATAGATGTCGCTGTATGCTTGAATTACAAATATTTGATTTAGATTTTTATTCATAAATGCATTATATTTATAAAATTCCAAGAATTAGATACTCTGATTTTTGTATATTTACAATTCTACTCCATAATCCTATGATTAATAACCCATACTGAGACTCAATGAAAGTTGAGACTCACTTCAAAATTTAAATAACATTCTTTCTATTTTATGACTTTTCAATCATAGAACAACAAATAATAATATTCAACGTGTTGCTCGAGTGAGAGTGAAAGCGTGCTTAGAACGAATTCATGGGAGTCTGTGCGCTAGCTAGACAAGTCTCATTTGTTTACCATCAAACTTGCAAACACATTCTTGTAAGATGAAACAAGTATGTGTAAGATGAAACACATATATAATTTTCTATTATATCCTTTATTTGATTAAAAACCATTATCAATCAATTATTATCATCTGAATGATTGTCTTCATTTGAATGTCCTTCTTTCGAATGTTGTGATGAATATGATTGAAATTGGTCATGTATTAAATTACGACGTCTTTATCTTTCTTCTTGAGTTTGGTTTCGACGATTTTCTCTAAAAATATCCAAATAAAACATATACCGTTAACTGCCGTAGACGTTCTTCGTGTCCCTCACGTGAATCACGCCAAAATTCCAAATTCTCTAAGAATAGAAATGGGTTTGGGGTTCTATCAGGTTCTGTATCAGATTCTGAACTTGGTATTTCAGTGTCTGAAGAAGTGTTTGAAATCAAATCTAACCAATGTTCATCAGCCAATGCTGCATTATCATTATCTTCCATTACATTATTAATATCCGACGATGGTTTCTTATTAATTAAAATACGAGGTAAAAGTTCTAAGGGAGCCAAGATATAACTGACCTTATTAAATATTATATAAATATATAGTCAAAATCATTTTAAATCAGTTAATTCATTTAAAGTTTTTATAAAATCGTATAATATTATTGCATTATTTAAATTACATATACATTTTCAATTTCCAGGTCCATATACATCTAATGAATAATATTCAACAGGGTCCATTTCAATAAGTTTTGGGCAACTTACCCATTTTTCTATATTGATAATATATGCAGTTTTAATATTTTCGCCTAGAAAGTATGCATTTTGATGCCCTATTACGTAAATTGTACGAAAATCAAGTCCTTCTAACATTTATTTAAGCTCCTCATATGGTAAATTTTCAAAATCGTACGGTATATGGTGGTGAAAATTGTATACACATATCGCCGAAACTCTTTCTTTTTGATTTAATTGTCCACGGACATGGCGCTTCAAATAAATAATGTGCAATATCACCATTTGCATCTATTATAGTAACTTCCTTGTGTGTAAATGATCGTGAATTAAATCCCTGCATATCAGTAATTCCAGACTTAGTAATTTTTATATTAATTTTGTCGTAGATGAACTGAGTGGTATGTAGTATAGTAGCGCGTCGCTTGAAATGAAACAGTATGACAGTATTCACACGGGGTGCACGTTTATTACAATTAAAATCACTTTTACTTCTAACAAGAACAAGTTCCTGTTTTGCAAACAATATTATTTTACTATAATCTTCAGCAAATCCCAGTAAATGTCTAAGTGGAAAATTTTTTAAATCCAAAAATAGTAAACTTTGCTTTTTCTGAGGTGCCTAATCTGCCAATTCTAGACAGTTATTACGACTTTTATTATAACTTATGTAATCTTTAATTGATGTTGTTAACCCCAAATTACGTATATGAACAACTTGTTCCGAACTAATTAAATAACGGGTCTCTTCAAATAAGAAATTTGACCAATTGTTTGTTAATTCAATTTGTTGATCTTCGGTACAGTCTGCTTTCTAATATAATATAACTTTCACATGATGTAGTAAATGACTCTTCATGGTGAATTTCAATACGTATTTCATCGTTATTAGTATAATTTAGAGTTCATCGCATAATATGAATGTACTTCCTTATTAACTATTGCTTCGTGAAATAATATATTTTGATAAATATTGAGAAGTTTGTGATCGTCCATTGTGTTTAATTTTATACCCAAGTGATTTAAAAGCTCTTAGATGATCAGATGTTAACCCAGCAACTGCTGGTTTGTTAATGATATAAGAATTGCTTTTTGTGCTATTTATATTTTCTTTGCGGAATCGTAAGCTCATTATAATTTTTCATTCCTAATCTTATACAAATATGCTCTCCTTGAAAATTTACTGGATAGCCGTCTTGGTCAACGATCGTCAACGTAATAGCATCAATATGGCGTGTGTTTAATGGTAAATATAAAATATTTTTTGCATTAATACTTATCTTATAACCTGGTTCCATATTCTGCGAAAATTCAAAGAGGGTGTGCGATCAATGTTCATTATAGTATTACGTAAAATTGAAGTTAATTACATTCAACGCGAAAACTAGTAATATTAACAATTTTAACTGGCTGATCAAATTGATATAATCGATCTTGTTTATTCAGTTTTTCAGAGAATCCCAACACTTTGCCAAGAGAATTGGGTACTTTAAAATTTATATCATATAATATCATATTATTATTTTGATTATTTTGATATTTTATATCATATTTTGATTTAAGTTCACATTTTAATGTATTATGGTGTGACTTCAAAGATAATAATTCCACCAATTGTTCTTCCATATGTTTATCATTCTTATGGAATTTTTCTAAAAGCTGTTTATGTAGATATGTTTCAATATCTGTAATTTCGTAAACTCCAGTCGGAATTTTAATTAAGGTGTTATTGAGGACGACAGAATTTATTAAACCTATACAGTATGACACGCTATTATTTAAATCAATAGGTGAATAGTATTGTGTAGACAATGTACGAATTGTCTTATAATGTCAAAGTCTGAGACATGATTAATATATATATATATATACATTTTTTTTACAGTCAATCTATTTATGCAAAGAATGGTGTTGAATTTTTTATAACGTTCATGGTTATATTGGATATTACAACCTCACAGATAATTGACTAATTCCATAGGCGGAGGCTAATTTCCAAAACTATCAAAATAATAAACTTTTTTACCAATTTCCTTCTAGCAAACCCAATGGCTTCAGCTTGAAGTATGTATGTAAATTTATTATAGTTTTTCAGTTTGCCATAGTTTTAAAGTTAAAGTATCGCGCAAAAATATACTACGAACATTTTTAAATTTTATTAAATCTAAATTAGTCAATGCCCTTGTAGGTAGATTTACAAGTTTTTTGAACTCAAATATGTAGTTAAACCTTTCCTATATGGTTTAAGATAAAGCCCATTTCCAGTTTTACTTAGAAGTTTTGTTTCCATGATTTTGTTATGTCTATCAGCTTCTTCTAATTAATTTCCGACAGCTTTAACGTCATGCACAGCTTTTGCAATGCCAGCGGCCCCACATGCAAACGAACCAAGGGCATTATAAGGGTAACAACACCTAAACAGACTATAAAACGTAAACAAATTCCGTTAATAGTTTATTTATCTAAAGAGAAGAAACGAATAACATATACGTTAATAGTTTATTTATCTAAAGAGAAGAAACGAATAACATATCAAATTCCTACACTGCAATGTCTTGCACAACCACATTTAAAATTAAGTAAAATAAAACTCCTTGATACACCTGCAAATTTAGATATAGCACTAGAAAAACTAAATATACATATTGTTTTGTATACATAAATATACATAACTAAATATAGAAAATCTTGGTTCAACTCCTATACCGAAGCAAAAAATATAATCAACAAATACTGATAATGTAGCAACAATTTATCAAAAACTACCAGATGTATTAGAAACTAGTGTTAATGAACCTGAAAGCAATGAGTCAATATTTTGATATATTAGTCGGAGAGTCAATAAGTGATGGGTTCTTATAACAGTATGCACTATGCAACTATCTAGAACATTTATAGTAGATATGATAACAAATGGGTTGAACAAGTATGATAGACGTACTGGAATTTCATATGATCCAATTTTAGATATCTGGAAGACCGGAGGTACTCTTATCAGGCTAGAATACTCTTACAAGGCAATGATTTAATCATAAAAATAGATGTATAAAGGTACTCCAGGCCTAGATCAATTGTTATTTTTGAAAGAACCCAATAATTATACACAAAGTGATGCACAAAATTATATAGATATCTTACAAAAAACATTCCCTCTAAATATGGACTATGATCCCACTCAAGAATATAAAGCTATTAAACCTAAAAGATATAAAGATATTATTAAACCAATTTTATTAAATGAGAAAATGGTGCGACGTAAGAAAAAAAGTGAAGCATCTGTTCATTGTGATTGCAATGAATTTTCTGGATGTGGACATACACCGTATGATTCAAAATTAAATGTTAATTATCCAAAATACATATATTGGAATAATATTGGCGAATTGGTTGATCGTTTAGTGTTTCTATGTGCATCAAAAACACTGGAAATTAGTCTCTAGATAATGAGATTACATTTATTGAAGAACTTAGGGAAGAGGGTATTATAGAATAAATATATGTGTAATTATATTATAAGTCATCAGTTCTATACAAGATCTTGAAGGATGAGTACGACATTTTTGGTAAACATTTACATAAAAACCAATATAAAATTTCAGGTCCACCAGGTAAAGGTTTTCAGCTTACACCTGAAGGTAAATACGATATACAAAAAAAGTTATTAAAAAATCAACAAGATCCAATTAATGATACGGATGCTGTAATAAAACAATATTTTGGGACACAAATTAAACAAAAATATAACTCGTTAGACCTGCGTTAGAACTGCTTATGATCTTGAAATGATATTTAGTCAACAAATTAATATATAATGTTTACAAAATCAGAATAATAGTACAATTAATGGCAATACAGTTATGAAATCTGATAAAAATATTATTGAATCGTCAAGTATTATGCCATTTACTAGTTTGGAAAATATTGATGATATTTTAAACAATAAAATAACAAAACTTACTCCGTACGATAATAGTTGGCATAAATCTCTTAATTCAACGTAAAATTTAAAATGAGTGAGTGAAAAGAGATATTATTAATGAGATACACAAACTAGCACGACGTAACTTTCCGCGCAGACGTATAATAACATGAGATTTTGATGATTAATGGAATATAGATCTATCTGAAATGCATCCATCTGCAAAGCAAAATGTTGAGTATAGATATAATTTAGTAGTAATTCATGTTTTTTTTCTAAAATGGTATGGACTAGAGGCTTAGAAGATATATCAGCTCAATCAAGTGTAAGTACATTGCAACATATAATCCAACATAATAATGGACATAAACCAAAATTATTAATGTGCGACCAAGGTAAAGAATTTTTTAATACAAATTTCGTTTCATTAATGCAAAATAATGGAGTACAACATTATAATACGTTTAGCACTAAACAAGCTGCTGTATCTAAAAAAAAAGCTGATGTATAACGAGCAGTACGAACATTAAAAGAAAATTATATAAACAGTTTAGTCTGTAAGGTACATACAACTGGACAAAAAATTTAAACCAAATTATAAATGAGTATAATAATCAGAAACACCGTACTATAGGAATGAGACCAATTGGTGTTACGAAACAGGATGAAAAACAATTACTCAACACTGTATACATAGATCCAAAAGATACTAGTAAACTAAAATTTAAGTGTGGATATGCTGTAGGAATAAGTAGATACAAAAGCATTTTGGAGGATATAAAGGATATACTCCAAACCGGAGTGCTGAACTTTTTAAAGTAATTAAATTAAAACTTAAAATCCTATAGTATACTTATTAAACGATATACCAGGAAACCCTATATCTGGAACTTTCTATAATGAAGAACTTTTAAAAGCAAAACATAAAGATGTATACTTGGTGGAACGTGTATTAAAAAGAAGAGGGAATGTAGCATTCGTTAAATTGTTGGGAATGAAATCAATACATAATAGTTGAGTAGGTAGAAACAATATGTATTAATTTATTACATTTATTTTTATAACAAAAAATTTATAAAACTACAATATAGCTTTAAAAATTTATATATTAATTGATTCTACTCTTGAATTCAAAAAAATCTTATACATAGTCCATGTGTACGATTGAATAAAATACAGATCCAATACAAGAAAGTAATATTAATATAGTGAAAATGATAAAATTTACTAAAGTGTTGTATGTGCTTCAAGGCCAAACTTGAAGGTCCAAATTTATAAGTGTATAAGTCCATAATTTCAATAAATGAATTGCCAATAGACGTCATGTCCAATCATTCGCTATCTACATAGGTCATAAGTTGACATTTGTGAATGAATATTGGATTATGTACATAGATTATCCACAACAGATGCCAATAAAACCACTTGTGAAAAATTATACATGTTCTTTCAATGTTTGCTTACTGTAAACTAAACACAAATTGCTTAGTACATTGCTCTATTTACAAATAGGTTTTACAATCTTATTTGTATGTGAATAAAATAATTCATAGAAATAATATACATTTATATTTGATAAAACAGTATCTTTATTCAATTCATATTCTACACTTGTATACAATCATTAGCATCATAGCGCGATACCGTTGAATGTATTGTATTACTATATAGTATATACTGGGTTTTTACAGTAATAGTGTTACTGTAAAAACCCGGAAAATTTTTATTCTTCGAAATTGAAATCTTTTCATCAATTAACAGTTTCATGTTAAATAATGTTTTCTCAGTTTCTTTAGCCAGTATTATATTAAATTTCCTTAATTTTATTTCAATTGCCACAATATATTTATATGAATACTTAAATAATTCATACTTATCTATTTTCAAATTTCCATTCAATCGAAGTCCATCAATATCCAAGCGCGAAATATTTTCCCAAGCCCTTTCTTCAAATCAAACTTGATTTTGTGCTCCATATATATTAATTATGGGAATAAAATTTGATCCAGCCATTAGATTAAGGCTGGACTAAATCCAATGGTTACAAATTTTGTTCATCATTTATTTAATGCATATACAGATGCTTCAAGTAGTATCTGTTCTGAAGCACTTTGCTTGTCTAATATTTGATTCTTATCTTCTAATGGATAAATCAAATCAATCTGTTGAAATTGATGTTTCGAATTTGTATTCTGTTGAAGTTGATTTTCCGAATCTTTATTCATTACATCGTGTTAAAATCTTGAATTCGTCATATTTTTCCTCTCAATAAATCTATACATTTGTACACAAATATAAACACTTGCAACTACTATATACAAGACCTGTTCAGTGTTATTTATTTATAGCAAATATTAATTTAACCTCTGACCTCATCATAATGTAATGAACACGCATGACTAACTATTGTTATCAGCTGACCTTGGTAATGACGTCATCATTTTTAACGACGCAATGAACATCAGGTACCTTTTCTAAAGACGCAATAAACATCACCTAATAATCCGTATATTTAATATTATATTTTACTATAATCAGTTTGATGCCTTTATAGTACTAACATGTTGAGTTTATATTTCGTTGTACTAATTCATTTCAATCCAACTAAAGAAACAACTCATATTAAAGATTTCATTCAATTAATTGATGATGACGTAAATACCTTAAATAATCTATATATATATAAAAATGAATGTGTGTTTGTATGTATGGAAGGATGTATGTATGTATGTATGTATGTATGTATGTATGTCCTTTATGCCTGACCAGACCATCCATCCGATCGACATCAAACTTTAGGAATTTGTTGACTATACTCCCGGGAAGGTTTCTGTGAAATTAGTTTTTTGAAATTTTATACTGGAACAAAGATACTGGCTCCGAAATGTTTCCTAGCAGAGAGTTAGGAAATATTTTTAGCACATTATTCTACATTCTCTTATTATCCATCATTCGTAAGTAAAATACGTCTGTATACCAGCGTTTATGAGTGAGAGAGACTTTCTGTGTCAGGCATAAACGCTGATATATAGACGACAAATATCCCCAGTGCAGTGCAATTCGAACAAATATGATATTAAAAAAATAGTTAATTTGTTCCCTGTTTCATTTCAAGCGAAACTATTTATTTCATGTGTGGATATTTTTCCAACATTTGATTCGAATTAAGTATACGGTATTTAATGCTATATGTAATATAGAAGCAATAAGATAACAAATATAACATTAAGAAATGCTAATTCATATCAAACTGAGCCAAAGCGAAGCGTGACGATCAAGTTTTCAGAAAACCTTTAACATAGTATAGCGGGTAATCTTATGAAGTTTGGTGTAGAT
>WYDF02101497.1:0-10614 GCA_009867245.2 Adranes taylori
TAATGGAAATATATGCGACGATTTAACCCTGTCTACTCCGTTGGCAACAAATATGTGGACATCGTAAATTCTCTGTATCTGCGTTGGCGGCTATAGGTCGCCATACTGTATTATTTAACATAAAGAAGGTCTGGATACTTTTTCCAACAGGTGTAAACACTGTATATCAGATTTGCACGGTCATTGCTACCATTAAGATATTGTTAAATATATTATGCAATCTCATATACATTTAACAGAGTTTTGGTATATTTATTCCGCCTTAAAAATGGAACTAAATTTCGAACTAAGTGATAGTGACGATGAGTTTATTTTTAATATGTTTTGTAACAAAATAAATGAAACTTTGTCAGAAATAAGTGATAATCAGACTTCTAAGTGATGAATCCGATTTAATTGGACATAAAAAAAAGAAAGTGGCTATCCTTGAGTCATCGACTGTTTCGGTTGCCGAAGATCCGTAGGACAATGAATGAGTGGATATTTTCAATGTATAATAGACTAAGCATTTTAAACTCTGATATTGGACCACATAAGCTTAGCCCACAAGGTTTTCAAGCATATAAAATCAGGTCCTTGTGAGCTCGAAGATAAGCCATCCAGCAGTAGCAGCCAGCAGTAGAGCCACCAGCCAAACCAGTCAAGCCGAGACAAGCAGCGACAGTCGCCGAGATAATATTTTTGGTGAGCGATTTTCATATACCATATACTGTTTAATAGATTGCATGTATATTTGGCATAGCTTTGTTTCTTTTCCTACCCCTTCACCAACCTAACTCCTATTCAGCTGAAAGTAACGTCGACAAATTACGAAGCGCTACACTGTAATTCCTTCCTGCACCATTCGCTAGAGTGTATAATACTGGCTTGTGCTGGTCTTGACCACCTGAACATAGTAACATCAACGTATTACGGGATGTTACTTGTCTTACAATGGGGTGTTTAATTCTTGCTTATGCTGGTTTTAGTCGCTCGATAACAGCAACATCGACATATTACGAGGTGTTGCGCGTCGGCAATAATTCCTTACATATCTTCACTAGGGTGAATAGTTTCGGCGTACATTGGTGTTGGTCACAGTAGCGTCAATGAATTACGAGGCATTGCGTGGGTGTATAACTTCAATTTACGCTATAATTAACCACTGAGCAATAGTGACATCGACGTATTACTGTTATTATACATTTGTACTCTTTTATTATTTTTGCCATTTGGCTATATTATTTTGTTTATTACAAAATTTCTAACCGCTATTGTTAAGTCATGAAATTAATTTAGCATTTATTCTTTGGATTATTATTGACTTTTAATTGAATATATATTTCTTTCTCTGTTTCTATTGTCTATATCGGATAACAGACGGTTTTATTAAAACTTTACTGTTTCACTCATTTAGCTCAGATTTCCGCTGCGAATGAGAACAAGAATTCCTGGTTTACTCGTATGACTGGAGACCTCTGTCGCTTGCTGTAGCCACGTACTGTGTCCTCACTGAGGACCGAAGGGACAAGAACATCAGTTCCAGCGTGCAGTCACACGTTAAACTGACCTAGCGCCCGAGGACATATTTCCGAAGGTCATTTTATTCTGTAATTCTGTAAGATATTTGTTTGCGCCATCTGTGACAAGTCGCTAAGACTCCCCATTAGCAACGTCGCGTGTGGGAGTTCCGTTAGCGCACCAGCTTTGTTGGTCACATATTGCTTCCTTCGAAAGTCTTTGAAATAGTGGAGAAATATTTTTTCCTGCGGCATGGAATTCTGCTCAATTAACGCTTACATCCTATATACAAAATTATTTTTAAAAAAATTGCAGTTTCTTTGAGTTAAAATTTGTTAAACTTTTGGTAGACCAACTAGTTGTAGACTTTCGTGAGTCTCGAAGTAGGTTGTAAGGTAAACTGGAAGGTCCGACTAAAGGTAAACTGCACGTTTTGCAGGAAAAGATCAACGACGGACTGTGTTTTGTGCTCACACAAAACACAGTCACACGGACTGTGACTATTGTAATATTTGTCCTGGAAACCCTAAGATTCATTTAGGACTTTTTTCTAGATATCATACATACTATGAAGGATTATAAAATCTAAAAATATTCACAGATTGCTGTTACTTTGCCTAAATACATTAACTTATACATATATCTAAGCATTTAAATGTCCATTTGCAAGAAATATTTTTTATTAATTTTTTTTAATAAATTTTGGCTAAAATCTGACATTTCTGCTTGAAATTGTAAAAAGTACACTGGTGTTAAAAGTACGTCATACAAAACAATTGTTGATGGGGTTAAGACGGAGAAATGTAGAATGGATCTCAGTAAATTAATTAGAGTGAAGAAATATTGTTAATTCGTTTTGTTTAATTTCTTAGAAAAATTGCGTTTGTTCAAATAATTATAGTGCGCGAAGAAGAGACAGAGAGGTAAATTGATTTTAATTTTATTTATTTTAGAAAGAAAATTTTGCATCAAAAATAAATTAAGAATATTTACTATGTAATTTAAAACTTATAGAACAATGGTTAGATTCCAGCAATGGTTTCAACCCTTTCGGATCATCTTAAGGACGATCTTCGGACCATGGGGATGACATATAATGGACTGCTGTTACGTTTATTTTTGTACGTAACTATTAACTGGAAGAGTTACCCTGAGAAGAAATTCTATCAACCGTTCCATCTAATATTTAAAAAAAAACCGAGTCATTATACTTTCAAGAATTATTTCAATCACTTGGCAAATATAATTATTAGTTTCAACAAATATTAATATTCAGAGCAGTAAAACAATTTTATTGATAATTGTTTAATTATCAACGTATAATAGAACTTATTTTATTAGAGTTAGTAGTGAACTTGAAGCATTGAAATAAATTAATTCCCAAATAAATCAATGATTTATTATGTTGGAGTTCTTTCCGACTCATAAGAATTATAAATTAAACTTACATATTTCAATTTTCCAAATTTATGCGGAGCAACTGACCGCACTTTTGCTTATGATTTTAATTTTACACTTTGCTACAGAATTGCCGTTCTAAAGGCCGATCCGGATGTTTTATTTCGCTAATTTCTGTCTGCCAGAGTGTCTTTGGTGGTATTTCAATATTTCGTATTCTATTGTTACAGCATTAGCATTAGCCGTGTTTAAAAGCGCAGAGACGGTAGTCTATTGACATACGCAGCCTTTTGGATTTCCACAAAGCGTTACTTGTGCGACTTAATCCTCATGACATATAGAACGAAATTGCTTTTTCCTCAAGTCTCGCACAGATAGACCTTAACACTTTAAGTTTAAAGAATAATTCTAATGAGACAAGATTAATTATAAATGGTTCCCTTCTAGTGTTTTACCTTTATTTATAAGTAGATAATATAATAAAATTATGCTCAATTGTTGAATATCCTTAGAAGTTAACTAGCAGATCGAAATTAATATGAAAGATAATGTTGTCTGGCTACAATATTTTAACCTTATTTTTCCGCTGGCAGAAATATTAAACTATCAATAAAGTGTGTTATTTTCTTATTTTTGTTTGTATATTGTTATCAGTTCTTATTGGCCAGTTCCAGTATAGTTTCCAATCTAAATTTGCTGCAACACTTTTTGGTTTGTATTCATAGAATTTATATGTTTCTATTCAATTCACTTGAAATGACAGTGAGTGGGTCACGTGGCGAGAGATAATCTTAAATGGACCAAGACCTTGATGCAATGGAGAGTTAAATTGGAGCAACCACACACAAAATGGCGAGAGGACATCCAGAGCCACGAGTGGACAAACTGGATATTGACTGCACATGAGAGAACGACATGGAAGCGAATGGAAGAGGCCTATGCCCAAAAGTGAATGCTTACAGGTTGAAGAAGCAGAAGAATAATTCAATTGACGCATGATCTAAGAGATTATTCACAGAGCGACACACGGTGTTTCAAACAATTATAAATTAATTAACCTCATTACGTGTACTGATGATATCGTGCTTATTTATAACCAATAACGCTGAAGTGATTTAGAGGCTAATAGACCGCGTAGTTACCACGATTGAAAATTTTGTAATAGCACTTACTTCAAGAAAGCGCATATCCCTATTATAAACAAGAATAATATTGGTAAAATATCTTTTTATGCGAATAACGTTGAGCTAAAACAAACAGATAAGGTTCCCTACTTGTGATGGTTGGGATACTCACAATTAATCGAAATCTGGATAGAAAAAGCCAGAAGTACCTGCAATAACATGAAATAGCTAGCCTTCACTATCTTTAACCTCAGTATGAAGGTTCGAACTCCAGTTCTACAGTGCTATGTATTCTCCGTGTTTCTATTCGGCGCCGAAACCTTAACCCTGAGAGGCGCTTCCTCTAAACGCCTAAAGGCGTTTAAAATTTTGTGTTACCATAGCATCGCGCATGCTCCGCTTTTGATAGGTCCATCATACCACTAATGATGCACAGGAGGAAGCCAAATGAAGAAATTTGTTGAAGAATCTCAAACAATGATCCGGAATAACATTTGTTGTAGTATTTCATTCAGTCGTCTTTCTTACTTAGTCGTCCTCTTCTATCCTTTATTGTGTAGAGGTTTCGATAAAACCCTTCCAGATCTTCCGGTCCTGCTCTTGGGTCCTGACCCGGGTCCAGTTTCTTCCCACGTTTTCTCGGTTTCTTCTCGTCGAATCGGACCTTCCAGGCCATTCTTGTGTATTTGGTATCTGGCATTCCTGCTGCACGGCCCAACTATCGAAGTTGCATTTCTTCTATTCTCACACTGAAGAGTTTTTCATTCAAGGTGTTCCGGATGGTCTGGTTCCTCACCATGCCCCGCCTAGTCTTCCTTTCCACAGTCCGTAGGTATCTCACCTAAGCTGCTTGGAGTCTACTCTGATGTCTACTTGTTAGTGTCCAAGACTCCGCGCTATATGTCAGGATAGCACTGTACACTGTTTTATACACAGTTAGTTTGGTCCTCTTGCTGATCACATATTAGCTTATGAAACCCCGACCGATG
Organism: Adranes taylori; assembly: GCA_009867245.2. NCBI lineage: Eukaryota > Metazoa > Arthropoda > Insecta > Coleoptera > Staphylinidae > Adranes > Adranes taylori. The sequence goes on from WYDF02101497.1 coordinate 5,012, forward strand.
GCATCAAACAGCTCCCCTGCCGTCGCCGTTTGCTTGTTTAGTTCTGGGTCGATCTTTCAATTCTTGGAAATGATAGCCCCAAGGTACTTGAAGGAGTCTACCTGTTCTAAGACTTGTCCCTTTAGTCGGCTAGTGTACTGCTTTGGGTGTCGAGCGAATCAGTTATGTTTCTCACCTGTTTACGTTTGCGGCCGATTGATTATCTGCTATTGGTGATTTTCTACATCTGAAAGGAATAGCGCTAACAATATTTTACTTGATCTTTACTCGATCTCACCAGATTTTGCAACTAGATTTAAAATGAAGAGTAACTAGATTTGTAACTAGATATCACCAGGGTCAATATAAAAATAGAATACAACGGCGATCAAAAAATGTAATATAATTTAACGCTAGATATGATTAAATTTTGTAACTAGATTTTAAATCTAAAGTAACTAGTTTTGTAACTAGATATTACCGGGTCAATATAAAAATAATGTAGAGGGGCGATAAAAAAATGTAATAGCATTTAACGCTAGATGTCACTAGGTTTTGTAACTAGATTTAAAATGTAAAGTGACTAGTTTTGTAACTAGATATTACCCGGTCAATATAAAAATAATGTACAAGGGCGATTAAAAAATTTTTATAAAAAGGTAACTAGATTTACTATGAAATGTAACTAGATTTAAAATAAAAAGTTACAAGATTTGTACCTAAATTCTACCAGGGTTGATATAAAAAATAATGTATAGGGGCGTTCAAATTTTTTTACAAAAATCTATGTCTTAATTATAGTGTTTCAATATGTTCTCTCTATGTCTACATGAATATCTAGAATTTCCGCATCAACAACGTTTCGATATTAGAATACATTTTCTGTAGAATATTTTAAAAATATGAATAATAACATAACAATGTTAAATTTGGATTACATTAACGTGTAAATATATGCATATTTTCAATATCAACAACGTTTTGATATTTGAATGCATCTCCAGTACGTTATTTTCAAAATATGCTGTCCGCGCCGTAGACAAGTACGGGGTCCGGGGGAATCATGGGTAGGCGATTTATAGGGTAGACTAATGTTGTTTAAGTTACCATAAACAACTCTTGTGCTAATAGAATTTAATAGACGATTTATAAGGTGACAACCAAAACTAAAACGTTCAACTTTTGTTTTATGTGAAATATATCGAAACGAATGTCCTCCAGTATATGAAAGAGGGACTGGTGATCATGTCCACGAATTTTTATATTATAAATAATCAGAATAAGAAAAGCAGTATAGTGGTCAAAAGCATAACTTAATTCTGCTTTAATAGGATCAAATTCTGCAACGATATAAACAATAGATGAAACTAACTCATGCCCAGTATTTTACGGAGAATATAGGCCGTTCCCGTTTGTACTATTTTCTGTTTTTTATAAAAAATTATATTTACCAATAAATATTTACATATTTTACATATTCTTTATAGTTTGGTCCTTGCATCTAAAGGCCATGTGACGATTGGGACAATTTTAGTGTATACACTCGTAGTTTTTATGGGAGGTTATTATTATTATTGATATCATAATTTCTACACATTTTAAATCAGTTCCAATGTGTAGACCTTATTGTGACTCTAATCAGTCTATGACACCTAATTAACTACTGCTCACGTCGTACCAGAACACAAATCGTTATTTTCTAAGCCAATAAATAATTTTTCAACGGAGCTTTAAAAAAAATTCGTTTAGAAGCATCTACGTAAAAACTAAGTCTATAGAAAAAGTATAATAAAGTGAATATAACCATAACTAGTTGAAAGCCCACACAATTTGCTGTCACTGTCGTTGGCAAACTGATTGATGCATTGTCTCTAGTCTAAATTGTTCCAAGCCGTATGTCGTCGTTTAATTTATATATGCGTAGGAGTTCTAGGATTTTTCTTTCTTCATTTTCTTGTCAAATGTTTGCTTATTTTTCTTTAATAAACAAGTTACATACTATTAGAATGCTCTGCAGATTTAATATACAAGACTACAATTTACATCATGGGATAGTAATTTGAATTTATATTATAGCTGAACAGAAGGTTAGCGCGATTATTTTTTATAATATTACGAATGCATGGGGCCTAATAATCTTTTTTTTTTTTGGTTATGAACGTATAATCTACAAGAGTTTTGGCTTTATCGATCTAAAATTTTAGGCTTCTAGAAAAGGGTAAATTTTTATTTCTTTGAAGCATTTTCGTATGTTTGTGAATCCCTAAAAGATGCGGACAGTTTCGGTTATGCCTTATGGTCCCAAACTCGATGATGCTGAATTTCCGATCTACACCTCCCCGTGTTATAGATGTAAAGGACGATCAGTGTTATAGCGGCAAACACAGACGGTGATCAAATGTGCCCCAGTGTAAGCAATCAACCGATATCTAGAGATACGGAAGGGCACTCTATTGTCCTGGGGGTGAGAAATCCCCTCCGAAGTCAGGAGAACTACATACGTGATGGAGGTCATTGAAATGAGGAAAGCAACGGGAAACTCATTTATTCTTCACCACAATGGCTAGATAGAAGCATCCTTTATAAAATCTTCTTCATTATATGGTCCAGAAAATAAACAATGGCCCCGAGTACCGGCGGCACTTAAATGGGCCAGTAGTGTTAGGAATCTCCGGCACGACTTTAACACGTTATTTATCAACTCAATTCTCTTTTATTCGATAATATTCCTCACATGGTTTGAATCTACTCGTTTGTTTAGAAAGTTTTTATACAAATTGTTTTGTCACCAATATTCTGTTAGTGTATACGTGAAGTTTGGAAAACACATTGCGCTATTCGGCTGGGGAGCATTTGAACTTAAACCAATATTTCCCGGTAGATAATTTACAGGAAATACGAAAATTTTATTGTTCATTTTCCTTCTTATAATCGTATAAATACAGTTTCTAATGATTAGAAAACGGCTCCTCTCTGATGCAGAACTGCTGCAGGTTCTTGAGGCCGACGATGATCAGTTGGATAATTCGGACGGCGAGATGGGCACAGTTGAAGAAACCGACGTGAAGAAGAAAACGATGTTGTACAGGACAAAACGGGAAAAAATGAGCCTTCACATAACTATTCTGCGGAGACGGAAACAGATGAAGCAATTGCCGACGATGGAACAGATAATAAGAATATGGAGGAAAGTGATTTTGATTCAACTGGGGCTGACCTTTATCAAGGATTCTGCAATCAATTACGAGCCTTCAACTTCCTCGAGTGTGGATGGATCTGATGATGAGCCAGTTACAGAGAAAAACAAAATAGTAAGTAGCCAAAATCTAGATGAAGACAACGACAGTGACTGGACTGGTACTCAAGATGACCCTTTCATTTATCCATTTACTGGAATAAGTGAATTACAGAAAAATATTCCTCCGAACACAGATTTTGTTGAAGTATCTCGGCAAATATTCGATGAACATGTGATCAATAAAATTGTGAATTGTACAAACGAAAGCGTCAATACATTGAAGCGACAATAGGGACCTAGGAAGTCCTATTTGTACGAATAAGAAAACACAGATCTTACCGAAGTGAAGTGTTTTTTTTTTGCTTTTTGCTTGATACCGCTGAACCAAACCCTAATTGTGTTACGTTTTTTAGCGCATGGACAAGAGTTTTATTTTGACAATGTTTTTATCAATTCAATATTTTTACAACAGATGGCGTTATTTTCAATTCTCTTATTTTGTTAGATTATTTAAACCCTTTTCCTAGATTATTTAAATCCTTTTAATTTGTATTTCGCGTAATTGGAGCAGAAAGTAATAGGAAAACTTTTGGAATTATTGCCGTCTCATTAAGTCTCAGAATATGTAGTGATTATAAGCAGTCACGTTGAAGACTACACATTTTATTTAGCTGTAATAGTGATATTTTGCAAGAGATGGCGTTATTTTCTGTCTTTATTTTTCAACATTATAAAATCCACATTATATTTTGCTCATGACAGAGAAAGGTGGGCAGAAGAAGGGGAGGCCTATGTTCAACAGTGGACGCAGAGGGGCTAGATGATGATGATGATGATGATTATATTTTGCATAGGGAGATATAAATAGAAAATTCCTTTGGGGATTTTTGCTGACCTGTTCGTGGATTGGTAAGAGGTTAAATATTTGATTACGCATTTTAATCAGTTGGGGAGTGGCGGTTTATTTTTCAAACCCTGTGTGCGTCAACGACGTTTTCAAATTTCTAGTATGTTTATATTCGCAATGGATGAAATCAGGCGGATAAGCATTCGGAATTGTTGATTGATTATTTTAATCAACCTGCGTGGTTATAGGGTTTCTGATTTTTAATAATATTCGGCATTTATGTTGGATTTATTTTCTGAAAGGAAAGCTTAGAGTGGAGCATGCATTGTAAGGAGAGAATTTTCGAGATGATGGCTGAGAAAACGACCCTTGTAACCTAGCAGCTAAACCAACATCACCAATTTTTGCTGTCTCGTGAATTTCGGAAATCGGATTAGAAATTAACTGTTAAAAAGTCCAAATTTTGGGGTAAAGTTATCCTTAACTGGTATTACGGATTACTAGGACACAACAGAGTGTATATCACATTTGGAAGTTGTTTTTTTTTGTAACGTAGTTTTGGTGGCCTTTTGTATTGGGAATGGTAGAATTGTGCTTTCGCCTAGGGCCTATTTAAGATTTCATTCGGTTCTAGAATTCATATAACATGGGAGCAGCAATAAAAAGGAAAAAAACAGCTATTTATTTCCTGGATATTTCCCACCTGGATATTTCCCCCGCGTGCAAAAGTGGTTGTGGATACGTCGAATATTTGGAGATCGATTACATCGTGGCACTATATGATATGGGTACATTGGACATGGATTTTATCTAGCTTCTGGAGTCAGGTTACTTTTTGTAACGTTGAGCATGATTGCTGCCAGACCGTAGAAAATTGGGAGCGAATCATCGAGTTGGTAACAGGAATTTATTTAAATTTTAGTATTTGATAAATTATTTTGGTATACATATTTCTGAAGTGATAATTTAATAGAAAACGTAGTATTTGGCACTGAAATGTTTGGTGTTTTTGTCTGTGTTAGTAAGGAATAGTTATTTCACCCACTAAATTTTACTCACTGGATAATCATTTACCCACTTTGGGAATCTTCGTTTTACATTGTTGGTTATTTTCCTCATGCAGTTAAAAGTTATTTTAACATAATTATTTCATCCATTTGTCGGGGTGTACGGATTAATTATTTTACCCACATAGTTATTTTTACTCATTTGTCGGAGTGTTATTTTTCTGGTCAATAGTAACACTATTATTTCTTTATTTGTTCAGTTATTCCGTTTACTGATCTTTCCTCAGGATTGGTTCAATTGATAACACACTCTGTGATAGGATATTACTCGTAACGATTTGTTATTAAAACCAACTGTTGCGTATTCTGACCTCCCAGAATTAGCCAAGAACAGCAAACGACTTATTGTAACATATAAATATATTTGAAAAGTTTAAAAGGTTAAACACGTAACGGTATATATATATATATATATATATATATATATATATATAAGATGAAAGTTAATTATTAATTAATTTGCAATAAACAG
>WYDF02101508.1:0-10614 GCA_009867245.2 Adranes taylori
GTCTTCATTCGCGAGCAGAGGGCCTCGCAAAATGAATCTTGCCCACATAAATTTATGATCTTGCGCCGCCACTGTATCTACTAACCATTTCTAGTGATTGTCATGTGCATACACTAGTGCAAATATCTTTTGTTATCCAATCACCAATCTACCGTCCAACCTTTTTGCAACTTAGACCAATATAAGGGTCGATATATCGGCTCTCGCAATCATTCTGAATCTAATTGTCATTAAAAAAAGTTCACCAATTATATTTCTAAAACAAAAAGGTCTATTGGGTATTTTAACCAAAACACTATGTAAATTATATGGATTCCTAAAAGAAATAACTACATCAGTTTGTTTTTAATTCTCAATAAAAATTCTCATAACTTTACGGTATCGAAAAAAATGTATGAAAAGCTGAATTAAAAAACACCTTCTTATGACTCATAGCATGATTAGAATAAAAAGCAATACAATGATCAGTAATTTAAACAATTCAGTTCGAGGATTTATTTCACTTTGCCGTTTTATGGGGATGTATCATATAAAGTTAAAAATATTCTACAATTGTTAGGAAAGAATATAGTTCTTTCTTTTAGGAATCCATATAATTTACATACGGTTTCGGTTGAAATAAAGACCCAATAGATATTTTTGATAAAAATGGACTTTGTGAATTAAAATGCAAGTGGGATAACGGTGATACGCCTGCGTTTGCGATAAATGTAAATAGTAAAGGAAACAGTTGTGGTTTTAATATGGGGGAATATTTTAAGATGTTACATTCAGTATGTAAAGTGTTAAAAATGAATTTGTTAGAGTTCTTATAAATTAATTTTGTTAATAAAAAAGGGATTTGTTTAAATGATCAAATCACATTTAATTTTACATCATTTTTCGGCAAACTAAATTTATTAAAAATATAATTTTATAGTAAATGACTGAAAAATTATTAATTTAGTATCAAATAATGGCGTTATAATTGAAAATGAATGTTTAGTATTTTCTTAGTAAAATTAAGGTTTTCCTATATTTTTACGGATTCTTTTATTTATTGATTGCTTTTTCAGCGTTCCATTTTTGTAATACTTCACTTGAAAATTGTTGTATAACCGAAAGCGCTTGTTGTTTTACAAATTTAATTGGTGAACTAAGACGATAAATTACGTTTTGTATTCTATGGAATTATGGTTCACAATACATTGGATCTTTTAAATTACCTATTTATGATTTCTTTCATATAAAGATACTATATACATGAAAGAGCAATAATAATAACCTTATTGGTCCTGTTATAAAATAGAGATTAAGTCACATACGAAGGTGTTTACATTTACAACGACATGTTGAAGTGACATTTTAAATTATTCACGTGCATGCTACATATTACAAATGTTATTTATATTGTGTGATCGCTGTAGTATAATTTTTTTATCTGAGGAACCTCTATTGAAGTAAAAATTGAATCACTCTAGAGTTTGAGTCAATATGATTAAACAATTAATACTGAAAGTGTACACAGGTTAATAATAAACTAATTGGTTAATAATAAACTTACTCTTTTGCGGCTTTGTAACTAGAGTGAGTCTAGCTACGGTGAAGCTATCGGTAGATCAACGTGGTTGCGTGAAACGCACAGTTTATTGGTAACTATCAATTTCAAATTTGTTAAGAGATAATCAGTCCTTATATATTAATAAACTTGTTAGTGCACACCTATATGTGTTTACATTATTTAATCTATGAGTGTACAAATTAAAGTCGTCGCACTTGACCTCGAAGCAACACGCATAAAGCGTTCATTGCATTTAATTGTTTTTATATTGTCTTCGTTTTTTTTTTTGTAATATCGTATGCATACTTAAACATGCATAGATATGATTTAGCAAATTTCTTATTTGATTGATTATATTGATTATAGAAATAATTTATCAAAAATAAAATAAAAATTTTAAGGAAATTAATATAATATGAAAAATGCTTATTGTATTACGTGAAATGTCCATGTTTTATCTAGGACATATTTCCTTTGATAGCTCGCTGTTTCACTCATATAAATTTATTGATGAATCTTTGTACTATAGATTTCATCTTGTTCCTGTCGACTTGTTACTGTTGGTCTGTAGTGGTTCTCTTTATTATGGGATGACAGGACAAGTACGTGGAATCATATTTAACTTTTTTTAAATACTTTTTCCGAAATGTTAATTTTGTTACTTAATATTTAGCGGAATATCAGTACCGTAATCCAGATAATCTACATATTGTATTAGTAGTTTTGTCCAATATCAGAGATAATTTGGGACCTTAACCCATATTATCTAGATATTACACTAATAGATCCATTGTCTTAAAACAGTTATAAATGTTTTATATAAACGTTAAGTAAAAATAGACGGAATATGAATGTCTCATCCTCAAGGTACCTCCTTATTTGGAGCTTAAACTCCGTACTCAAAAAATTAAATGAAATTGAAAAATACAAAGTTAACATATAAAATACTTTTTTGTTCATGTTTGAACACAATGTGTGTTCCACAAAATTTGACATCCTTTACTCCCCCTTTGCACCCTGCCCAATTTAATATATTTCAACAAGTGTATACTAATTTGTTGGAGTAATTTGGAGTACTCGTGAACACAAATAAATGCACAATGTGCTTCAATTCGGCAAAAAGTTATTATTTTACTAAGAAAAGCATCAAAATATAGAAAGAGTAGAAAATAAAACGTAATTATCCGAATTTCGTAGCTATTTAACTCATTGAAGCAAAATTACTTTGAAGATTTTTTTACAATAAATGTAAACTATATATAAAAAAATTTATATGACTATTGACATTATTGAAATTAGCACCTTCAGTAGTTAATTTCACTGGTGAAGTTAATTTCACACGGTCATAATAGAAATTTGTTGTTTTATAGATTTCGTATCCAATTCACTTCCTGATTCAAGCAAAGTTATTACAATTTTTTTTTAAATAAACCTAAAATAACTATAAATTTATTTCATGACTAAACACACTGATGACATTAGCAAGTTCAATAGTTAATTTTAATAATGTTATTGGTCATATAAAACTATTTTATAATCATTTTAGATTTAGTAACCAATTACCTACATTATTAAAGCAAAGTTCTAATAAAGATTTCTTAAAGATAAATTTAAAATGAATGTTCGGTTTTTCTGTATGACTGATACCAATATTTAAGTTAATAACTTCTATTATTAATTTCAGTAATAATGTGTTTAATCAAATAAATATATTTTATGGCTATTATAGATTAACAGATATTTTAGTTTTTATAGAGATTTAAAGAAAATCTTAAATAGCTATAAAAAAATTTATACCACTAATCACACAATTGAAACAGACAACTTCAATAGATAATTTCAACAGTGTGATTAGTCCAATAATGAAAATCGTTAATTTGATTTTGTAACCCATGCACTACCTGATTTAAGCAAAGTTATTTTAAAGTTTTTTTTTATAAATTTAAAATAATTAAAATTTTTTTATATGACGAATCGTACCAACGAAATTAACCATTTCCATATTTTATGTCAATATTGTGATTAGTCTACAATGTTTTAACAAACATTTCGTAAAAATAAATCTAAAATAAGCATAAAATTTGTTTGTATGACAATAACATTATTGAAATTAACAACTTCAATACTTGATTTCAATAGAGTGATTGATTAGTCATATAAAAAAAATTATATTTTAGATTAATACTTATTTTAAATTGAGTGTAGTTTGAAGCAAAGGTTTTTAAAAAATGAAACTAAAATTACTATAAATTTTTTTATATGAGTTACCACACCAATGAAATTAACAAGCTGAGTAGTTAATTTCAATAGTGTCATATAGAACAGTTTTATTGTTATGTTAGATTTAGTAACCAATAAGCTATTATATTAAAGTAAAATTACAACAAAAATTTCTTAGAGATAAATCTAAAATAAGTATAAAATTTTGCTACACGACCGATCACTGTATTGAAACTAACAACTTAAATAATTAATTTGAATAGTGCAAGGAATCCTATAACAAAATTTTATAACTTTTGTAGATTAATAATTATTTTAGTTTTCGCATCCAATTAATTACTTATCTTATTGAAGCAAATTTACTTTAAAGCTTGTTTAGAAAGAAATCTAAAATTAGTATTAAAATTTTTATACGACTGATCACACAGTTAAAATAAGTAAGTTCTATAGTTAGTGTCTATAGAGTGTGATCAGTACACCCCGGATAATTATGCATTTGCATATTGCATGCATATTTAAATTTTTTTAATGAAAGACTATATTTGTTACTAGTTTTCAGTATTTTTAGGAATTTGTTTTGTTCTAGCTATATTAGAACTACATAAGTTCTATGCATTCAAAGGCAACTAGACAATAAATGGTGTAACTAATAATAAGAAAGAAATTCCACTAACTTTTACAACCCCATCAATATTTTGTTAAAATGTCCAATACCCTACTTGCTTTAGTCACGCAAGTAGGTCCATCACGTACTTGTTACTGAAGATACCATATAAGATGTCAGCATGGAATAAATCGCTGGAACTTTTATAGGTCCAGACTACAACCCTCCCTGTTAAATTTCCTTTTTGATGACTCAGCTTCTTTCTTTGTCGCCCAGCAGAATTTTGATTCGCACTTTCCAAAATGCTGCTTGGCAACATGTTCAACAAAAATTCCACAAAAGATCCAAACCAATATTTCACCCAACGGTCAAACAAAAATTGACTGTGATGTTGCCAATCTAGCAAAGTTAGTGAAGGAATAAACTTCTGAGTGTGTCCCCTTAAAGCTGTATTATTAAATAGGCACACATTTCCTCCAGATGTAGCTTAGAAAATTCGAGAAAATAGGAGAATTTTCAGACTATTCCTAGAAGAAATCAGATATTCTGGAACTAAATTTGAGTAGATCGAAATCGATAAACTAATTCCACACAGAAAATCAGATTGCGAAAAAAAAATTTTTATGTTTATTTTACAAATTTATTAGAAATTCAGCTGTTATTAAAAATTCAGTCAAGTCTTAGCTTATTGTTCTATTTCGTAACCCAAAACAATTTTCGAGATTTTAGTGATTGCACAATCAAACCATTGTGCAAATTCAAATTCATCAACAACTTCATAAAGCCTTATATATTAATACAATTACCAGTAACATAGGCCAAGCTAATATGACAATTCTTCTAGCAGAAGCCAGTATCTTATTTCGACCTTTTGTGGATTATGCTTGTCACAGTTCCTAGGGACTTGCTTTGTCAATTACGTATATAAGAGCTTATGTTTGATGAATCGCTTTAAACTATTATGTGGACGACGCATACAAGGACAAACCATACGAACAAATTAAGGATGACATAATATCAGAATTTGGAGGTGTACACTCAATTTTGAAATTAAATTATACGTTTCAAATTAAAGTATAAGCTTAAGTGTAATTCTGAAGTATATATTTAACTGCAGATTTATTGAAATTTAATTGCATAAAGGCATGCTAATTTGTGGGATCAAGAGGACGCAAAATTAGCTCAGGGCTATAGCAATTTAATTGAATTCCTATTGAACAGATGATGGCTTATAGTCCTGCACCACATTACCTTGAGAACTTTTTATTCAATATATTAAATCAATCTAATACTAATTAATTTAATGAAATGACATGACAACAAGTTAGAATATAATAAGTCAAATTTAATTGCTCAATACAAATAAATGTGTAGTCAATATTTTTATGCAAAATTTAACAAAAATTCGAAATAAATATTTGCGCAGTCAAGTTATAACAAATCAAAAACGTAAATTAATTACGACACTAATATGTGTGCGAACATTATTCCCTAATAGCCCCTATCGACGGGTTATTTGTTAGAACTTTAAAATAATTAACTTGTCACAACGAAATTTATTCAATTAAATTAATAATTTATTTTAATTCTTTTATCTGCGCTACATTACTATCACACTGTCTAGTTTATTCTTCCTTTTTTTCCCGATGGGCAGCAATTCACCTTTAATTTTTATATTTAAAAAATTCATTTCCAACTACACTCTTTCTGTGCTCTTCATAAGGTTTTATCAGTTCTCCCTACTAAACTTCTCATGATTTCTTTCTCCAAACTCGCATCAATTCCAACACTGTCTCCAATCAACATCGATTTCCCTATTTCTACAAATAACTATAGCCCCCCCCCCCCATACACTCAGTACACTGACGTTAAGCCATCCCTGATTTTCCTAAGCCATGCCTATTGCCTAATGTAGTTAATTTCTTCGATAATTTTGTATAATCATAGAACAATGAATTATAATACATATAAGTTATAGAAATCATAGAATAGGATATTAGATCCGCTAGCAAAATGATGCCAATCTTGTATTTCGATATTAAACGTATAGTTCTTACCAATATGTAAGTGTCATGTTGAAAACTATTTAAAATATTGTTCCACGAATACAGTTCAAATGAAACTCCTAGTGTTAAATAACTTTTCAACTTACTAAACGAATTGTGTAGCAAACGAAATGCTTAAATAATTACAAATATTCTATAGAATCTAGCCATCTTTTAATAATTCAGATCAGCCATGTCAAACATACTGTCCGTGGGCCGTATGCGACCCCCTACAAGCAAATATGCAGCTCGCACCAACCTCCAGCCAGCTTTTATTACCTCCTACCGGTAAATTACTTCCAAAGATTATTTTAAAATTCAATCTTTTCTATGTCTTTCTGTATAATTGGAATTAAGAAATTATTATTTTTCAGGAAGAATTTATCATTTCTTTTACTTATGAATTAAGTTAGATGCTGTAATCGCGGCAAAACCATTCACAAATGGAGAATTCATTAAAAGTTGTACTGTCAAATCAGCAGAAACTGTTTGTCCCGATAAAGTTCAAGCATTTCAAGATATTTCTTTTAGTACAAATACTGTGGCAGGGAGAATTGATGACATGCCAAATAACCTGAGAGGACAGATAAAAACAAAGCTAATTAATTTCTTTATTAATCTGTTGCTATTGATGAGACTGTTGAAGTTACTGGTGTTGCTCAATTAGTTATTTACATCAAAACATGTGACCCAAATCTTAACATAATTGAAGAGCTATTGGATCTTACTCCATTGCATGACACCACTACCAGTAACGATATATATAAAAAGGTATTAAGGCCCTTCTACATGATGGTCAACTGCAATGATCACCGTGATGGCCATCATCGCGACAATGGCCATTGCTCTGGCTCCACATAGTGGGCCAGTATAATTAACATTTAGTTCGTATCTTTATTAACTGACTTGTAATTTAAACACACAAGAACAACAACAACAAATTTTACTGGCCGTTCAATGACGGTCTATTGTGGGAACAGACCCCGCACATACTACGCACTCTGGTTGCGCATGATAGCTCTCTTTGTTATGTAGAGAAAAACCGCTTCGTAAACTAACCTCCGCCAATACCATTTCCATCCCCGAACTCTATCGGCCACTACAAACTAACCCCCCTCTGAACAATGGTGGTGGTGTGCAGTGGCACATCATAGGCCATAGTATAGATGAGCCGGTAGATGAGGTCGGTACACATACTGATGTGACAGTGAAACTGCTAAATAAAGTAAAAGAAATTTCTTCTGATTCCATCATTATTCATTTTTGCAGCAGTAAGCTCTGTGCTCTAAATTTTTGAAAATAGATTATGTCACTAGCTATATAACTAAAACAGTAAACTTCATTCGTGATAGAGGTCTTCACCATCGTTAGTTTTTTCAATTACTTGAAGGTATGGGTAGAAAATTTGATGGAGTGCTATTCTATACTGAAATACGCTGGATATCCTCTCATAAGGTGCTGAAAAGATTTTATTTGCTACGAGAAAAGATAATTTTTTTCTAGATATGAATGGCCAAGAAACAAGCGAAATAAAAAATAAAGAGTGGATGCAAGATTTAGCTTTTCACTGAACATTTGTCTGACTTAAATGTGAAACTTGAATACAAAGGCAAAATAATTACTGAGCCAGTTGATGCTATGAAATGCTTTAAAAATAAACTCAATTTGTGCAGAGTTCAAATTAAAAATGAAAATTTGGCCCATTTTACTACATGCAAAGAGTTTAAATCTCATACTAGTAGAATCAAATCAGCTTTGCCAAATATGAAAACCTACAGAAGTCATTGACAGACGAATTCAAAGAAAGATTCTATGATTGCCGCATATGAATAAGATTTTCTCTTTTTAATCCATCATTTACATCTGAAGCTGATAGATCTAAAGAATTTTTACAAATGGAACTTTTGAAACTACAGTCAGACTCTGTGTTAAAAACTAAATTTCATGAAGTGGGATCACCAAAGATATATCAATATTTTCCTGCTAAATACAACAATTGCGCTGCTAAGATATAAGCTATGTGTGCTTCTGCTTGTGTTTTCATTCACGAAGTCTGCAAAAACAACTCTGAGGGCAAGATGATGCTCATTTGTCACCTTTACTTAAAGTAGGTACTACACAACTTTTACAACCAGACATGGATCAACTAGTTTTAAAAAAATGATGTCAGGCTCCCGGACAAAATAGAGATTTTTAATTATTGACAAAATTTATGTATATTTTTTTGTACAAAATAATATTGTGTAACTGTCTTAAATGTCTGTTGTATATAAGAGGAGACAAAAATAAAAACAAAAGTTTATTATATATATTCAATTCTTATATTTAAAAAAATTGTGTGGCCCTCAATTTTATTTCATGTGTAATGTGGCCCCTGTGATATATTGAGTTTAACATGGCTGATTTAGATGAATATTAAATGGTTAAAAGTATACACAGTCGAAAATTAAAACGACTACAAATATTCTCGTTTTAATATAAAACAATTAAATAGTTATTTCAGACTAATTGCTATTTCGGAGCCTTATTCAGGCAAAGTTGTTTAATAAGATTCATTGAAAGTAAATCTACAATTACTACATAATTTTTTTGTATGACTAATTACAATAATGAAATTAACAACTTTCATCCTTTATTTCAATAAATTGGTAACTCATGTAAAACACATTATGATTAACCATATACAAAACATTACAGATATTTTCGATATACAGCTATTTTAGATTTTCTAGCCAATTTACTAACTTATTCAAGCAATGTTACAATAAAGATTTTTTGTGTAGTAAATTAACTTCCTCGTTCAAACACAGTTAGTATAAAGATATTGCAAAAAAATCTGTAATTACTAATTTTTATATGCTTAATCATCTACTGAAATTAACAACTTCACTAAAGTCTAGACAGTGTGATTATAAAAAAAAAATTATATAAAAAAAATACTGTTATTTTAAACTAACAGTTTCATTAGTAACTTTAGGTCGCCAAATGACTACCTTACAAACTTACTACACCGATTCTGTAAAACTAAATCTAAAAAAATGTAATTTCTTCCCTACGTCTAATCACATTATTTTAATTAACAATTTCAATAGCGTATTTAATCATATAAAAAGCATCTAATTTGAAGTAAATAGCTATTTTAGATTTTATAGTCAGTTGACTTCCTTGTTACTACAAAGATGTTGTAAGAATAAATTTAAAATTACTATAAATTTTTGTATATCACATTGTTCAAATATACAACTTTAATAGTTTGTTACAACAATCTGATTAGTAAAATTTAAAAAAATTATAATTATTTTAGATTAACAGTTATTTTAGATTACGTTGCCTATTAACTATCTTATTCAAACAAAATTACTACACAAATTTTGTAGCAATACACCTAAAACAAGTGTAACTTTTATATGTCTTATCACACTATTGAAATTAAAAATTTCAATAATTAATTTCAATAGTGTAATTAATCATATAAAAATATAGTTATTTTAGGTAAATGTTTATTTTAGATTTTCCAGCCAGTTAATGTCCTTATTCAAGCACAGTTACTGCAAATATAGTGTAAAAATAAAGGTAATATAAATATAAAAAAAATTATATTTAATTACATTGGTACAATTTCAATAGTTTGTTTCAAAATTGTAATTAGCTATATAAGCAAAATTGATAGTTATTTTAGATTTCGCATTACAAATGTTTTGTAAAAATAATTCTAAATTATATATTTTTTTTCATATGTCACACTACTGAAATTAACACTATTAATTGCAATAGCTAATTAACAATATCCATAGTTAATTTCAGTAGTGTGATTATTCATATATAACAAAATTATATCTATTTTAGGTAAACAGTTATTTTAGATTTGCTAACCAATTGACTTCTTTATTCAAGCACAGTTACAGATATTACAGAGTGCAAAGATATTATAAAAATAATGCTAAAATAAACATATGTTTTATATTTAATCACACTTTTCAAATACAAATATCTTTATAGTTTCAACAGTGTGATTAGTCTTATAAAAAAATTATAATTATTTGAGATTAACAGTTATCAAATGAAAATCATCGGTAGTTGGACATCAGGTTTTATTGAAAAAACAAATCAGCAAACGTTTCGAGCCTACAAGTAGCTCATCATCAGTGCTAAAAAACATTACACTTTGGAACACTTTTTGCAGTCATAATATATGTTTATGTTAT
>WYDF02101519.1:0-10614 GCA_009867245.2 Adranes taylori
ATATAACTTCTTGTCACTTCAAAAATTTTAACTGTAATGAATCGTATGCGAGTTTTGTTTGTTCGAATAATCTGTACAGTGTCACACACTAATTCATGAGAACGTCATTTGTGCGGTTTAGATAAAATTTTTATTTGTAACAAAAAAAGGAAGAAAACAAATTAATCACTTTACGAAACGGAATTATGTGGGACTTGATTAATCATTTAAATATTAAATCTAGTCTCATTTTAAAATCTAGTTTAATAAATCTAGTAACATTTTAAAAAAAGAATCGCACAATTTCTAATTATTAAACCTAGCAACATTTTAAACTCTAGTTTATTAAAATCTAGTTAGAAAATATTCATTTGTATATGCGCAAAATTGTAGATACCCCGCTAAGTTCAGGTCTGAGGTTATCAGCAAAATTGTTTTTTTCTCGAATGACAGCTATTCTAAATTTGCATAAGCTCAAATTAAAATCTAGTAATTTTTTCCCCCCAAATCTATTTGTTGTCAATTAAATTTCGCGCTAGTCAGCCGTATTTCCTTTTTTTCCAAATGACAGCTGTTCCAAAATACCGAAAAATAGTGATAAATCTAGTAACTTTTCTCCCCCAAATATATTTGTTATCAATTACAATTCGCGCTAGTCAGCCATATTGTTTTTTCCTCGAATGACAGCTTTTCAAATTTACATAAGTTCAAATAATTCACGCGTCATCTCGCGACCGCTAGGAGCAAATACGACGACGGTCGAAACATTCAAATTTTCGCGCCTAGTGATAAATCTAGTAACTTCCCCCCCGCTCCAACCTGATACATATTGTCCAGCATATTGCTTTTTCAAATGATAGCTGTCAAACTCAATCCCGGTTCCAAAATACCGAAAAAATAGTGCTCCGCGGCATTAACCTCTAAAGGCAATGTAAAAGATAAACAAAGTTATTCTAATTATGTTATATTCATTATTTTTAACAGGACATATGTATATATTAATCTAAATTATACATATGTTTTACAAAATAAACAATCATTTATTGTATGAAGAAAGGTACATAAAGAATAAGCCATAAATATTTTTTCACATGTATTTTGCATGCATAGTGTCCACAACACAACACTTTTAGATGCAATATTTAATTGAGTAATACTTTTATATAATTATACTATACATGAATATTTTTAAACGGCAGATACATAAAATACAATATTTTATAATAAACTAATAAATCTTTGGATGAAATATAAGTGTTTCATCAGTCTCAAGCTATGTAATATTAAATTAAAGGAAACGTTTTATTTTTAAACATAAAATATCTTATAGATGCTTTTCTTTTGATTTGTTTTTAAGAGAAAATATAAATAACAGCGCTTTTATGTTTACGTCTTCTTGTTAAATCTCTAATCCGTCGGATTAATTATCAGTTACATCTTGAGGCAACAGATACGGCGATCCCTAAAACATAACAAGTTATTATTAGTTCGGGCATTAATTCACGAGGCTTAATAAATTAGTTTTGCGTACAACATAAATTGCCGCTTGCCAACAGTTCTGAGAATATTCATTTTTAAAGCTTTTCTCCAAAACCATTATCATCTTAAAACCTACGAAGTTTTGTAATAGTCTATATCTTGGGAGATTTTTGGGAAACTTTGGGAGAGAGGCTATAATGCTAACATATTTCAATCTTCTAAATTAATTTCGATTCAATCAGTGCAATAAATCGGGAGAAATGAGTTGCCGAAATGAGTAAGAATTTTGACGTTCCATAAGTTGCAGTACGTGTATTTCCTCTTCTCTTGTCATGAAATTTGTTTCTATACAAAAAAACATGTTAAATTAAGTATTTCTGCTATCATAGAGTTCCAGATGTTGATTTAAGGTTTTGAATAGGGCTAGAAACGCGAAAACAACTACTGCTATTCCTACTTCTACGTGCATTTAAAAGAGTGTTTCTTTGTGTATATTTTATATTGGTCTTATAGAATTTTCACATCACCATTTCTATTGTCGTTTAAGGCAAGTGGTGCATAATTTAAGAAAAGAAGAAAGGAAAAACAAGAAGCTAATGAAATCCTGCGCATTAAAATTCCAAAACTATCTTCTTATTTTACGTATGTCTCCTCAACCAGGTACTTCCAAAATGTCTATTGAAAAATTTGTTCATTTACAAGCAATTCTACAGAAGAACGAACTGACTCTAAACAAAATTCCGAATTAATTGGTGGAAAAAGATTCCGAATCAATTTTTGCGGCTGTATATTCTCAAGCAACCACTTCTGGTTTTATGGCAGACGATGCCGATGTTATGATATTGATTCTATACCATCTGTTGGTGTAGAGCCTGTGATGATATTAAATGCTGATATAGCGAACTTTTCCGATCCTTTATCACTAGGAAATAAACGGCAAAAGTGCTTGGAAGGACCAAACCAGAATAGGTCGTTTAACGCAAAATAATACTGAGTTGGTAATATATCTAATTTGGCTGAGTTATTCCCCCAACTTAAATGTCTGCTATTGCTAACCCTGTTGGTTATTTGAAAAGAATACCGACATTACCTTTGTACGAGGAACAAATGATTGGTGATATTTAAGTCGTAAGATAGATAATAATGAGCAGTCCAAGCAGTATGCACTTGCTCGCTGTGAAATATATGCTCGGTGGAAAATGAGTCTACAATCGATTTCATCAGTAAGAAAAATATTGCCAACGATATAATTTACTGGCGGAAAGTTGTGCGCCGTGTGTTTGATGTCATAATTTTATTGGCAACCAATAATTTACTTCTGCGAGAACATAGATTGGATAATAGTGCAGCTAGAGGCAATTTCTTTGAAATAATGGATTTTCTGTCTCATTATGACGATATTACTGGCAAACTTCTCAAACAACCAAAAGGCAGTACAAAATATTTAAGCCCTGTAATCCAGAATGAAATATAATATGCTAGCCTCAAAAGTTAATGCAGAAATAAAAAATGAAATTAAAAATTCCACATTTATAAGCATATTATTACCGATTAAACGGTGGGCGTTTTTGAAAAAACAAAAAGACTGTCACAGGAAAGACTCTGCAAAGGGTTTGTCCTACTAGGTGGTCTTCGCGCATTGAAGCCATGCATGCTTTGCGATGTCGATATTTCGATGTGTTGAAGGCTCTCAATTTCTTTACAATAAGTGGCAAGCTTGGAGAAAGAGAAGAAACCAAAGACGTGGTGACATACCTCCATTTGTTCCCAACCATAATTATCATCATCATTGAAGGTCAAATACTGGATCCAATTAACGTTGTTTCTACAAGGAACTAAAAACAACAACTGGAAAACAACTAAAGAAGCAGCACTAAATTTATCAGCAAAATGGAACATTGATCCAGTTGTTTCGCTGAAACGATTACGGCGTGTGAAGAATATGTTTGATGAATTACAAGTCGATCAGCTAATACAAGACTACGAAGCGAAATTTAGAATAGAGGTTTTTAATCGTGTTCTGGCAATTGTCATAGGTCAACTTGGACAAAGATTCAAATCAGTTCAAAGAATTGTCGAATGCTTTAAGTGTGTATCACCAAAGTTTTTAAATAATGCCGAAAATAATGTGCTATCACAGGCGGCAGAAGCGATAATTGTAGAATATCCCAATGACGTTACAGTGAATTTAGTTAACTTTTAAAGTGTGCTTTTCTCGGCAACTATCTGAAATATAGACAATTTTGGAAATGACTCATCTTCTGCTAATAGATAATCGGGCCTCAAGCAGTTTTATTGAAGTCATATCTGCTTGTTTCTGACTTTGCCAGCCACAACTGCGGCAACTGAGAGAAGTTTTTCAAAGTTAAAACTTGTTAAGACTTATCTTAGAAGTACCATGTCGTAATGGAGACTCTCATCACTAGCAACACTGTCCATCGAAAGATACAAAAGAAAAATTTAGATTTAGACTAATTAATCACAAACTTTGCCGAGGCTAAAGCCAGAAAAAAACAATTTTGATATCCTAAGGACACTTTTAAAGATAGATACTTCAATATGCTTAAAAGATATTTAATCACTGCGTTCTCGGTGAGCTAACGGAGCACACATTTTTAGCATCATGCCGTTGAGTAAATTAAAAATGAAATTAATAAATCATAATCTGCAAATTAATTAAGACTGATCACAAGTATAAAACTGGTTTCCAGACTGGAAGAAATGTCTTACAGGGAAGGGTGAAAAGTTTACAGAAATAAGATGACTATAACATGACGTATATAAATAAAATTGTCAGAGTCTAAGATTGGATTTGTATAAAAGACGGATGTCATACCTTAAACTTTGAAAACTAATCATGTATATTTTTTTATTTTCATAATCTGCAAAATAATTAATGTAGGTGTAGATCTATCATTAATTATAAAATTTGTGTATAAATTACTAACATACTGGATCAATCTTCAGTTAAGAATTCGTAACAAAATGAAAGTCGTCATTACTAATAATAAAATATGTAAAAAAATTATTCAGAAAGATTCCCAATTTTTGAAGTTCTCACCGGAATTATATTTGAATCGAAACGTTTCCCGAATCTGAGCCTAAGTGATGGCGATCTGCTCGCTTTTCTAGCCACCTGATGAGATCCGAGACGATCTTCTAACAATGCTTCTCTCTGCATCAGGAATTCATATAGTTCTCTCAAATTATCTGAAAAAAAAAATTAATTAAGTGAGTACTTACATTACAACGTAAATAAATGAATTACCAAACACTCTCACAAATGTTAGGGAGCAAAATATTACGTTGTTGGGTATATTCTGGATTCCCATTTTTATCAAATAACTTATTCAAATTAAATAATAAATCCACAAATTCACGTAGAGCAACAGCAAGTTAAATCCTCGAGATCGCGTTATTACCACGAGATGGCTAAACGTTCTTAGCATAAAAGCCTAGACATAGGTTGATAAATTAAATCACTGCACAATGTAATTAAGAAAAATTCGTGGACGTGATCGCCACCCCATCTTTCATGTACTGGAAGTCCTACGTTTTGTTATATTTGGCATAAAACAAAAGTTGAACCGTTTAATTTTGACTTATACCTCGTGTCACCTTATAACTCGTAAATTCAATTTGCACAATAGTTGCTTAGGGTAAATTAAATAAAACTTGCGTGCCCTAAAAATCACTTCCCCATTAATCCCCCGGTACCCGTACTTGCTTACGGCGCGGACAGCTACGTTGTCTTCGTTGGCGCGGCTTACGACCACTCTTGGCCCACTTATTCTCATTATTTGCCTACGACTCCAATGGCCTACGATTTGCAATGGCCTACACTCGCTATTGACTCTCTTTTCGACTACTTTCTGTAAGAGAAGTCTGGCGTGACGTGTCTTGGCTTTCTGAATTCGTCTATGCATGAATTCGCTTACCCATTAATTCCCTGGTCCACATATTTGTCTACGGCGCGGCAGCTTCGCGTACAGCTCTGCTGTCCGCTTTGGCGCGGTCTGTTGCTGTTTTGGACTTACTTTTTCCCCCCTGTTTTTGCCCGCGTCCGCTTTGCGCAAAATTGAGGTCCCCGGATTTTACGCATGTTCCCCAAGTTTTATTGTTTTAATTTTCATAGGAACTGCGATATTTAATGTAGTACAATAGCCGGTCTCAAGTAAATCGATCGCAAATGTTACAAAATAAAAAAAAGCCTCTAAATACGTTAAATTGTAATTTTACAAAAAAATGTTTCGAATAAAATTGAACGAGCTTTTGGTATCCTATACAATAAAGTTTAGACAGTATACTTGAATAATTCAAGTATACTGTCTTTTATACTTCCTGACATACATCGAAAAGACTGTAAAATTTTAAACGTGACAACGTCGCGTTCTACATCAGTTTCAGGCATGCTACGAATTATTTTCGACGCATAATTCAAGATACTATATCCGATAAAAATTTCAGTGTTCTACTTTTTAAACTGAATTTCTGAATAAAATGATCATTTTGAACACCTGCCAAAATTATAGTGTGCACCCGCCACTGATAACAACATTTATTCAATTGAAAAAGCACAGCCGATAGGTGTCACACAACGTAAAATATTTCTTCCTGTAATTTTGCATATATATGCTATTATTTAGGCCTTACATGTATATATGACTGTTGAATGTCGGTTGCCATGGCGACAAGTTGAGAATTTTAAGATATTAAGGGTCATATCTTTGAAACGATAAGAGTTGAGCGTTCGTGTGTGGTATCATTTTAAATAGAATTACAAGGGATTTCGAAATATATAAAAATATATTTGCTGTTACTAAAATGTTTATTGTACAAAATCGGTTGAGTATATTCAGTTGTTCGTATTAGTACAATTGAGGTTTGTTAGACGTACATGTGCTCCCTGAGTTTCATTTTTCCAACTGTCATAGGAACCGAGATATTTAGGGCAGAAATATTTTTTTCAAGGTCAAATTAACCCGATAAGTCGTGCGTTTTTTAACTCGCTTCATCTCTTAATATTAAAGGTTCTTTCGATACAAGAAACTTTAAAAAAATTACTGCGAAACTTTTCGGGAAAATGGACAGCACAATTTAAAAAAACACCATGTATATATGTTAAATTGTGATTTTACAAAAAAAATGTTTCAAATAACATCGAAAAAAAAAAGTTTATTCGAATGTCCTATCTTTTCAAGTTTTTGAAAAATATTAAAAAATATTTTCAAACTTTGAATGTGGCAACATCGCGTTATGTACAAGCCAGGGACATCGGAGTTCTTTTGTTCGACGCATAATACGAGTCACTATATGTGTGCAAACTTTCAGTCTCCTAGTTTATAAACTGAATTTTGTGTGAAAAAAATGGCGCATTTGGATTTATAAAAAATCACTGTTGCGGAGCACTTATGTGTACCTGTGTACCAAATTTCATGCAAATCGGTCCAATAGGATAGGAGTAATTCTTGTACGGACAGCTATTTCTTTTTGTGGTAAATTGTTGCTTGGGGTCTCCTCTTCGAATTACATATAAATGGTTTGCACTGATGTGAATACGAGAGACGTACGAATGAATCCTATATCTTTCCTATACCTATACGTATTACGTATATGGTATATGAAAGATAAAAACAGATCCATGATGAAAATAATCATTTTTGTGTCACAACAAATATCTCGAATAATTAATTCACTAATATAATTTTCTGATGTTATATAATTAATAGAACGTAGATATAGAAAGTTACACGATGTTTACTTTATAAACGGTAATATTTTAAAATAGAGATCTTCTCAACTTCTTCATCTCATTTGGTGTCAAATTCACTCAAATAAGCTGCAATTAGATGTACGTGATGTATATAAATACAATACGACAACATTATTTCAAGGAAAATGTTATTTGCACTTGACGTACACCTATCTGTTTTACCCGTAAATTCGCTTAAGAAAAGAGACAAATATATTTTATATCTAACTTTCATAAAGAGAATAGATTCTTAATATTATTTTATATAGGAAATGTTTATCAAGATATTAAGAAAATACTGGTATATACATGACATGAGTATATGCATTTCTTAAAAATGCATAATAATTATTTGTATAGTCTTTGGTCACTGGCATTGGACTCATTTGAAAAATTACTAACAAAGAAATGTAGGCGGAAGTTGTAAAAGCTTACAAGTAATTAGAAAGCTAGGTTAAACTCGTTAAATAAAGTAATCATATCTTGATTTTTTCCCACTACGACACCATGCGGGCTACTTCTCGATGCAAAGAATACTCTGATTCTCTTTCTTTAATGATTATTTATAGTCGGTATATTTTGGCCGTGCAAGCCTACCACCGACTTAAATAAAAAATCCAATTTTCGCACCACCATGCACATAAAAAATAAATGTAAAGATTCATTCCTAACTTTACGAAAACAAAAGCAAACTTCGCAATTAGACATTTCACTGTACAAAAATGATTAATTTTAATTTAAAGATAAAATAGATATTTAAAGATTTATAACTTTTAAACGTACACATAAATTAATAAAAAAATATAGGTTCAACATAGAGCCCGCCATATTGTGAACCGTCACGGATGATGGCCACGGACGAACTTCTACTCTGATTTTCAAAACATAGCCCTTTAATTTAAAGTATGCTGATTCCGAACGTTTGATAAATGGGAATTTATTGAAATTGCCGGTAATTGAGAGCAAATTTGCCATGTTATATGGTATATGCTCTTTTGAGAGAATTCAGTTATTAAATTGTAAACTTTCTTACATTACTTAAGTTTAGTTCAGACTCTGGATTTTGCGACAACTTCAAAAATGTGAATTCTGTTGGTCAATTCAAATGTTGCAATTTAGTGGCGGCAAAACCGAGCGCTTTTGCGACAACGGAAATAAATTGTATAATAGTTCAATTTTCTGCGACAATTCGCAACAAAAGTACATATATGATCTGTCAATGTAATTGTCGTTTACACTTGACAGACGCACCTGTTGCCAAGTTTTTGGTGTATAACTTAACTACTAATGTGTTTATTTCTTTTTAGGTTTTTTTGCGTAAAATTTATCTTAATTTAATTCATTCTATGTTTCATTATTTTATAGGTATTTGTTTAATTTTTATTTCATAGTTGTACAATTTAATTGTATTTGTTTATTTAAATAAATAATATTTTTTTAATTGAGTTTGTAAATTGGATTTTATGTGTAGTTTGTTTTTTTTAATTTAGTGTAAACTTTCTTTGAAATTTTAAATAATGAATAATGTTGCGTGTATAAACGATTACAACTCTTACTTAAATTGGGGGAAGAGACGAGCATTTCTTGACTATATATTTTGTAATACAATGACTGAATTACAATTGATGTGCTTCTTTAAATTCGACTTTAATGAAATATCCACGTCTAACCTCAAGATACGTACTATTTTTTATTATGAACAAAAAATCAATTATTTATAAACAAACTAAATATGACACAACAAATAAATGTGACAAATTGAAAATATTGCACGTAACAAGGCACCATCTCTTTCATTTCTGACTATCAACATAACTGCCTTTCTACAATAATACCAACCCACTAATAATAAGTACATACAATTTCATTCCTAGTTTGAGAATTTCACAACGATTTTGCGATAAAAATTAGTCGCAAAATCGCGAGTCTGTGAACTAAGCTTTATATTTAAAGCGAATTGTTTATCTGTAATTTTATTTACAGGTCAACTTACCGTAGAGTAAAGTGTATTGTTTATAAGCTTTTTGTATTAATAGGCGGCCATACACACATGTTATTTCTTTCGGGAAAAAACGCCAAGAAAGAATGGGGCGTGGTTAAAAAAATGTGTTTAATGATTCATCACATGACAACGGCACGACTACCTATCAAAGGAAAAATTGTATGTGATGTGAAGGCTAAAAGTGTCATTTGGTTTGTAATGTAGGAGCGTTGTCACAAATCACTACCCGGATTTTCACGCACGGCATACCGCAAGATAAGTCAGCTATTTTCAAACGCACAGTCACGCGTCGTTCTTTCCCGAAGGAAAGAACGTGTGTGTATGGCCGCCTATTGATCGGTCAAACAGGTTTCATTTTAAATATCAAAGCGATTATCTAAATTTTGTAGCGTGAATTGTATTGTTTATGGTCATCGTCAATTAATCTTTCCAAAACCGAAAAGTCAAAAAGAAGACGAGAAATATTAATGTAAAGCATTAAAGGGGACAGTTGCCTATATCGTAGTCTCCTAAATTGTATCTCCTACAGTTTTGCTTGAATATTAGAAAATATTGTCATCGGACGGCAATTTTTTTGTAAAAACACGTAAAAATTGTTAAAACGAGTGTGTTGTGTGTGAATCTGGGTGAAGTTTGTAAATCAGGTAAGGCATGTAATATTTTATTAATCTTTAATAAGCAATTATGAAAATTAGTTCAATTATTTCTGTGTATATATTAATACTAGCTTGAATACTTTAAATTACATGTGTAATTTTCTAAATATATGTTACTAAAGGTATTCTTACCATAAACGGCGCATTTTGTAAGTTCTGCAGTCTCCTAACTCGTACCCATGTGTGGTTCGTACCCAGTATGTACTAACATGGGCGTAGGTATAAAATTTCAATGGGAGGGGTTTGCTACACTTAGTTACGTAAACAAAGATTAAAAGTTTTTAAGGCATGAGATTTGATACTAGTTCTGTTTAATAGAAAACACTGAATTAGATCTGAACACAATTGTTTTGATGTACTGTGAGAAGAGCCCATGAGGCGCTCCTGTCATGTTCTGTTTTGAACGTAGCTTTTAAGTCGCTTCAACGTTGAAAACGTCCGTTCGGGAGTCTGTGAAAGAGACAGTTGGAGAAATTTACAGCATTCTTTGTATATTTGGGTACAAGTCCGCATCATATGCGTCAATGAGTTCAAGAGCAGTAGATTGTTTGTCAGAAGAATCTATCCATCTTGTATACCACAGGTCATACTCAGAGCCAGATGGCAACGATTTTTGATCTTTAGAACGCAAGTATAGAGCTTTTAGTTTTTTTATTCGTTCGATATCAAAAATTGATTCGTTTTTTTAATTCGCTTGTCCGTCTTTGTTCAACTCGGGATCAAGAGCTGAATGTTAGCTATGACAT
>WYDF02101530.1:0-23847 GCA_009867245.2 Adranes taylori
TAACCAGTTTTTACAATAGGTGAAGGACAGGCAGCATATTTTCAAACGATAGTGGGAGCAAATAAGGAGAAATCTTTGATAATTTTAATGGTGGACTTGGCACCATAACTCTTAAGGATAGAAAATAAAAAGTTCCAGTAACAAACTTTTTGGTATTTTATAGATTCACCCCCTTCACTCATTCATTTTACACCATTCAGGAGAAGGGAATTATTAGAAAATATGCCAGTAACACAAAAATTGGATATCATGAGGTCATTAATGAGTTCTCGATGTAATGTTTGATTAATGAAAATGGTTTGGCTCTTGTTGGATTTACAAGTTCGCAATTTTGACATGTTCTTTTGGTATAAGGGCTCACTACATGAAATTTCATAATTGTTTTACTTACTTATGGTTATTATATCTACACAGTTATTATTGCTTTGTAATGTTTATGGAGGTACCTTCAGTTTTTGTTTATTTATGAACTGTATGTCACCATTATGTATTTCTTTGATAGTTTAAATAATCATATTTTGAATTGTCATAGAACAGTGTAACAATATTAAGACGATCAATTTGTCAATTTAACCTTATGTTTTTTGGTAGCAATGTTAATATTGTTTTTACTGTTAACATATATTTTTTGGAAGATCGAGTAGATAGCAGATATGGTAAATAATTACTGTAATCTATGACGTTTGAAAGAATTTTTCAGCCATAATGGGATAAAAAAGGTTTGCACCAAGAAGTATTCATGGGATTATATGATTAATATAATTAAGAATGTTGTAAAAAGAAATTTATAAGGGCCAAAGTTCCACAGTTTCAAATTTCACTTTGTCATAAAAAGTTTTTAAAAGTCACAATAATTAACTTAGGTAAAAGATAAACATAATGTTTGCTTTTAGTCCTGAGGATGATCTTGAAAAGGGGTCAAAACGTCGACTGATGTAATCAAACATAATAAACGCAGAGTTGTTCAAAATCCGAAGCGTTTTATTTTCATCAGTAATTAATAATAATGCACTGCATTGGTTCAATTAAAACAAATTATCGTGTCTTGTCTTATATTTGTTTAACGTCAGTATTTTTTGCGTACTAAGAGTCTATCGCCGACTCAAAGAATAACAGATCAAACGGATTTAAAAGAAAATGAATCAAAAGTGATAAAAATTAATTTGAAGTATAATTTAAATATAATGTAGTAAAATCAAGTGAGAAATAAACAATTTTTTTCACGAATTTCAAAATATTAAAATCGTTGTACGACTAATAATGACTTTTGTTCTCCATTTTTTTCCTCATAAGTGTAATATCTCAATAGGCATAGTTTGACAGGTGTTGCATTTTAAAACTTCGAATTTTATTTTTCGCCCCGGCCTACTATGCAATTAAATGGATATTTACAATTTTATATTCCGTATGATGGGTGAATCGGGACAATTTGGGAGGTTTTTCAAGCCGCCTTTGGCGACAGATTTTTTTTCGATTTGTCATAATTTTATGTTGTGATCATACCCTTAGTGCGTTCACAGCATAGTATATTATTGGGGCACCCATACCTTAATAATATATTTTTATTTATTTGTATGTGTCCCGATTCACTACAGGGAACAGGTGATTCGGGATAGTTGTATATTTCTCAGTCTTTCCCTATTTAAAGGCCTACAAGGGTCAAAAGCGACTTTATTAAAAAAAATTAAATTAATTTTTACGCTAGGGTGCTTAGGATTTAAGTAATAAAAGAAAATAATAACCAAATAAAAATATATTTTATTCATTAAATTTAAAAACATTTTATTTTTAAGCATTTATTTTTTAAAAACATTTTTTCCAACATTTTTTTAACTTCTGTTAAAAAACCTACCTATGGAAATTTGGATGTTGGATGTAACGTGTATCAGCCCCTTCGTACAGTAGGTGGCGATAATTTTTGAATAACATCAGTGTGTTGGGGAAAATAAATATCTTCTTCCACACATCTTCCAGATTGGGGAAAATAAATATTTTCTCGCACTTACTCGATTCTCTGAAAATTGTCGCGACGAATTTGTCTTGATCAATTTCTACAATCTTTCCAACAAAATATTTGACCCCCGTGCCAGACAGAAATGTCCTCTTTTTCAAGAAGTTTCTCCTCAAAATGAATCTTCCCCTATTTAACTCGCCACTTTCTGACCCATATCGCATTTCTTTCAAAACAGTTGTCAAACTGTCAGCAGCGTTAAGGGCAGCGATATTATCTGCTTCCACATCAAAGCTTTCGGGTAGCAAGCTCTGTAGCACTTTCTGGGCGTTTAATGGATATATCCTCGTTCTTTCAAAACCAGATTGTATTACGCTTTCATGTTTTTTTCATAAACATTGGGGAGCATTTTTTCTCAAAAGATACGTTACTACCTTTACTTTTT
Source organism: Adranes taylori (assembly GCA_009867245.2). NCBI lineage: Eukaryota > Metazoa > Arthropoda > Insecta > Coleoptera > Staphylinidae > Adranes > Adranes taylori. The sequence continues at coordinate 2,397 of WYDF02101530.1, forward strand.
GATTTGTGAGTTTCTAGACCTTTCCTCCAGTTCATTTTTAGTGGCCTAAAGAAGGAGACATGTATCGGCTACGTGAGATGTGTTGACTTAGGTGGGTTGAATGCAAAACTTATATCATTCTCTTCTGATAGATGCAGTACATCAAGGGAGAGGTGTGAACTAACCTTGTCACCAATCAGCACCTTATTTCCAGGAAAACGTCGACAGTATGGGATTCCATCTTTTTGGAACCAATCCAAAACACATGCACCCACTGCTGCTTCTATTGTGGTGTACCAGGATCCTTATAAATTGTGTAGCATGGGAGCAAAGTCCCCGAGGCTGTAGCAGAAAACATCACAGATACGCTAGCTTTGATAGAATTCATTATGCGCTCGGGATTCTTTCATACCCTTTTAAATATCATTTTACGCTTAGGCTGCATCATATAAAGCAGATTCCTGATAATTTATCTGAAGGTGACGCGGTATATACTTACTTGTTTCCTCCAGCTCTTTGAAATAATTTTGTATTGTAGTTGGGGAAACTTCCGCTCGGCTTCTTTTAATATTTTGGCAACGGCGCTGGGATAGGGTATCTTCATGTCTTTTTAGGAAGCCCAATGCCCACTCCACACCAGGCACATTATCTTTAAATTGTCGGATGCGCATACCTTTCCTGACTAAATGATATTTTATGAAGCAGCGTAAATCAAATGTGCTCAGTGGATAGTCCCAACTAGAACTCTTTAATATTGTGCACTTTATAGCGTTTTACACGGTATAGCTGTTTGTCCACCTTTATTTTTTATGTTTAAATTGCCAGCTAATTTATACTGTTTGAAATACCTGTACAAAGCAGATATCGAAACTTTCCAAGTTTTTCTGGCCTTTTCGTAACTGCATTCCTCTCATTATCGCCCCAAGAGCATTTGTTATTTTTTCTTTATTAATAGGATGATTTGGCTTGGCCAGTGCGTCCCTTTTGTAATGTCCCGGCATTGCAAACTACCAAAAAAAAGAAATTATAAAATAATTTTCACCTCTCTTTGTTAAAACAAATTTACAATTTTTACAAAAATGTGATGTTCTAAGGGTACCATAAATTTATTTTTAATTTAATAAATGATATTTTCTAACCAAAATATGTTAAAAAAGTGCAGTCGGTCATAAGCCGTAAAATATTGTAAGATGTTTGAATCGAACTCGACCACTATCAAAAAAAAACATGAAAAAGTAACCAAAACTTTGCTCACTCAAATACCAAATCAGAAATGATTATTTGGTTTTAGTGGTTCAGCTGTATCTTGGCTGGACCCTTACCAACCAAACTGACAGTGTGTGCAACAAGACAAAAAAAAATTTGAGCCGTAAATTTAAATTACTTTTATTTTTTTATTTTGTCCCTATTCACCCCATTTACGCTGATGTTAAACTACATCAGGTAGTATTACTCATCTTTTAAACATTCCTAATTATTTAGACTTATTATTGAAAATATGGTATATTACAAGTAAATGCAAATATATGTTATTAAGTTTTTTGTACATACTTTTAATTAAAATATATAATTAAAATAATTGATCATTCGCTAGCAAAAAACGACATTAAAACTGTATTTAATTAGTATTTTAAACAATATTTTTTGTTAATAAATGATATAGTTGAATGCTAATTGCAAAAAATAAGTGAAATTCTTGTTAAAATTAACATGCATTTTCTAAAATTTGTTTAGCAGACGGAACATTAAATTAACATTCGGATTAAATTTTATGGTGTCAGCACTTGAAAAAAATATAAGTGAAATCTACGTTTAAAATGCTTTAATTAATAGTATTAAAATTGAACAGCAAATACACATTTAAAATGCTAATTAACGCTTATTATTTAACCTAAATTTATTTAAGTGACGAAGATTTAACACTCTCATATCAAGTGCAATCATATTTATATACACACATCTCTAAACAATGAATATATATAGAAGATTAACCACGACTATCCTCTTCATGTCAACTATGTTCATAAGTATGTCATCGCAACAACAGATGCCGTTTTTACGGTTTCAAAAAACGGAGCCTTCATCCGTTGTTCATCTAGCAGATTCGTCAACAAGCGCTTCGCAGTATCATCGTGACCGTGACTATATACAACGTTGGCATGCTGACCCAATAACCTCAACAAACATAGAAACGAAATCGAAAATATTACAGCCAAATATTAATAGTAAAAGTATTTCCAATACGCTAAAACCTGGTCAAACAATGCACTATAATGTTGTTTCTAAAAGTGCACCTAATCGTAAATTGTATAGACAACCTTTACCATCAACTAGTAATAAATATGCAAATTTAGTAAGTGTAAAACTTCAAAAACCAATTGACTTTAAGACACAAAGTTCAAATGTTCAACAACAATATGTTCCAATTGCAGAAAACACGTATTTCCAATTTCGTAATTTGAAACCTAATCAATCCTTCATAAAGCATCAGCCAGCTTCATCATATAGCCAGTTTTCGCATAATTTTAATGATGACATACGAAATACTGATTCAATTTCCAATTTAAATACAAATGAACAATGGATAGAAACAATATCTAAACCAGAAACAAAACGAAAATCCAATAGAGAATCACGATTCCAATCTTATGATGAAAAACCAGACGGGTATGATATTTTCGAACAAGGTCAAAATCAATTCAATAAAGAGAAACAGTTAGCTGAAGCTCAATTTAAGTATTTCCCAACTTCGCCTAAAATCATACCAACTCATGATGATTTAATTAATTCCGAAGATCATTATTTACATGAAACAACTGAATTTACTCCAACACGTCTCTATACTCAAGTTAGGAAGCATAAAAATGTAAAACATTTACCCAAAAATCTGGTTGAACCTCGACTAAAAGAAATCATTAGTAATATTAGGATTCATACTACGTACACGGAAGATGGTACAGAAGATGAAGCTTATGATCATGGTGATCGTGAAAAGAATGCTAATAATAGTGAAGAGTTTGAGGAAAATTATAATAATCAGGAGGATTCTAGTCCGGAAGGAAGTTCTTACCATCATCCAGCAATTACTAAGCATAAATCTACAAAAGTTGAATTTAATAAGATGACGGAATTAAAAGAAATAGATAATGGCATGCTAAAGACAAAACAATTTAATAATATTAAATTAATTTTATCGCCTAGTAATCAATATGAACCAATTCATTTTGCACAAATTGATGCTAAAGTCGACAATAAAACAGCACATTCAATTATGCAAGATGTTGGAAAACACTTTAGAACTAAACGACAAGCTAATATTGCCATCAATAAGAAATTATTTCCACGAAAAGTTTTAACACCAAATGTAAAAATTAATTTAGATAAATACCCTTACTATTATAATAAAGATATCAATATAAATTCACCACTAAGATACGCGGAAAATTTAAAACGTGCACCGATGAAAAAATTAGGTGAAATGACATTTTATATAAATGCCAACAAGATCAAATGCTCCGAAATTCAGTCAAACATTGAACCCACAAAGAAACATAGTAAAGAAAATACTAGAGTAGTAGGCTTAGGCGATAAAATTGATTGTCTAAAAATAAGATACTTTGGAGAAGATCCACTGGATAGTCCATTTTTTAAAGAAGAATCTATTAGTGATCCTGATCCTATATTCAAAGAATTTCGTTATCTCAGAAAACCACGTTCCAAATTATTTAAAAGACAAACTAGATCATTAAAGCAAGAATCTACAGATATAAATGAAATTGCTTCAGGAAACGCATTAACGAATGCAACTCCAATTGAGTCCGTTGATCAAGATCAAGTTAATGGAACTGAGCATCTACCGGAACCAGAAGCTTTACGAAATAAACGCCGCAAAATTAAATTTATCATACAATCTACCAAACGAAAACCGATACATATAAATCTTCCAGTACGAGTACATAAACGAAAACCTGTACCTAAACCAATTCATAAGCCTGTATCTAAATATCCCAGACATACAGGTGCATCAGCTTCATATCATTATACAACAGTAAAACCCGTTATTTTACCATTTGAATATTACGAATATCAAACTACAGTTTTACCAACACCTAACGCTTTCAGTGAGGTGCAATACAAAGATGACATTAAACCTATTGAGCAATTAAATGTCCTAGAAGATGTTATCAATAATATAAAGGATTCAACGAGTTATCAAGAAATTGAGTTTAGACCCTACGAAGATGCGGTAACTCATAGACAAAGACTAAAAGTGACACATCCGAGACCAAATAGTTTCGATCAATTAAGTTCATCAAGTATTCCCAACTGGAAAAAACTTCTTACTACAACTACAACACCTAGGTCCAAATTCGTGCCTAGTAAAACCCGCTACAGGAAACCTAATATAGAACATTTTACCACATCACCAATTAAGGATATGTATAAGAAAGGTTTTAGTAGCAATTTTGGTAACAATAATGTTGGTGATTTTGATAAAACTTATAACGATTATAAAGAAGTATTTGGTAGCGAAGATGATATATTCAATCAATTTTATGATACAGTTGAAACTACTACGATGACATATAAACGCACTAAAAAGAGGAAAAAAGCTCAACACAAGATCCCTAAAGAATCAATCTTAGAGGTAGTAGATCTTTCTGATCGCGATTTTTTAGATCAGAACCCTAACAGAAAACGTAAAACCAATGGTGAGTTATCATATTCAACCATAGATGTGCCAGTTAATAAATTTTTAGTACCTGGAATGAAACCACCATCAATATTAGATAAACCATTCGTTTATTCAGATTTTAGATTGCCTTTGACCGGTTCAAAATTTCGAAGGCAAGATTTCTTAAATTTAGGTGCGCGTCGAAAACGTAGCACACGCCGATTAAGTTATTCTGAGATTAAACGTGAACCTACTAAAAAACCTGATCAATCAGCAGAAATAGATGTCGATGATGATGATGATGATGATGATTACGTTCCACGAAGACCAACAAATTTTCATTATGATCCTAAAACTGATAAGATTATTTATGATAAAAAGAAGGAAACGACAACAAAAGAAATGGTTGATTACGAATATGAAATTGAAGAAGAAATTGTCACTGAAAAACCAAAGAAAACTACCACTCATAGAACCATTTATCATAAAGACGTCTTGGATAAAGCTAATGGCCCAACATTAGTCGATTTCTTATTAACCTTACGAAATGATCCATCATACAAATATATAGCAGATCCGGAACCTACAGAAAAACCTGAAGCAACAACAAGTTCAACAACAACAAGTACTTCTATTAAATCCACCACACCTCCAGAATTTCTTAATTTCTTGAATAAACTTCATCAACATAAAGATTATGTTCAAATTGCCGATGAAGATAAGAAATTAACAAAGCAATCTAAAACAACAACTACAGATGCAACTGTTGATGAAGAAGAAGAAGAAGAAGATGCTGCGGATAGTGAAAGAATTAATCAAAAAGATATACAAAATGCACCCGGGGGCCAATTTAACTTGGATCCTGATGAAGAATCTGTTGATCGTAAGGAATATTCGCCCAATTCTAAAACGTATGCTCCTAAAACATCTATAGATTACTCCAAATATAAACCAATTGAAAGGACGACAATTAAAGCAAGCGAAAAACAATTCGAAGACGAGGAATTGGAATCGCCAAATAAGATCAAAATAATTCAGAATGCGAGACAAAAATATGAAAATATTAAAGCAACTGAAGATACAGTAGACGAGGAATATGTAGATGCGAAAATTAGCACAAAGGACAAAGATGTTGGAGAATTTGATGATGAAGTTACTACAACTACGACAACAACAACAACAACAAAAGCACCTAGAACGACGGTGACAATAAGATTGTCAGAAAATTCTACACGTGTTAAAATACGAAATAAGAAACGACCATCTACTACCACACGTACAACAACTATTACTTCAGCGATTGCAGAATCTATAACGAATTCAACGGAAATATTAGATAGGCCCACTAATAAGCCACCTATGCGCGTATATCGTAGACGACAAAGACCTAAAATCCAGTTATCTGCTTCCACTGAAGCAAGCAAATCAAAGTCAACCAGTACTGAATCTTTAAATGATCTACAAGATAAATATGTTAGCCCAAAAACTGTTGCTAAACGGAATCAAGTTGGTAGTCAAGTTCCATATAATCATAAAGCCATATATACTCCAATTATTGTTTTAAATCGCTTTATGGCATTAACAAGACATAATGTTACACCGGTGGATAAAGCAATGAATAAAACTAGAACAATAAAATTTTTGCAGAAGCATAAACATACCCGTATGGTCACTCCGGATATTTTAAACTTTAATAAAACTAATAGTACTGATAGGCACAAGTTGGAAGTAGAAACATTTAAACAATATAATGAGAACTTAAAACATGGAGGTAATTATCTACAAGAGGAAGAAACTAACAACAATAATACAAATTTAAAGAATGATAGTAAAATATTTTTTCTAATCAATCCAGTATGGCCCAACAATATTAATAATTTAAAGTCAAATGCATCTGATACAATTAATAGAGATAATTATACTGTGGAAGATTTAGATTATGATCTAACGCCTTTAAAAGATTTAACTGACGATTTTGATAATATCACGGAAAAATATGACAAAGTTGTAAACATCACACCAAAAACTATTACAACAGTAAATTTAGGAAATACTGAGCAATTGCATCAAACTAGTACCACGGTACGAACTGAGCTTCCCGATTACACGGAAGAAGAAAGTAAAATTCTTGTCAATGCAAGTTTAATTAATTCAAGTAATCCGGTGATCGAGGAACGTCCAAATGAGGAATCACTTAAGATTATTTTGGCAATACAAAATCTTGAAGTTCCAGAAAATAGAAATAAGGAATCAGATAATTTACGACAAGGAAAGTATTTTAAAAATTCTGCTATTACTGAAACCAAATATGCAGATATTTCAAGCGATCAAAAGGCCAGAGAAATAATGGGGAAGAAAAGACGAAATTATTATAATAATACAACGTTCATTACACCAAATATTAGTGGAACCATACTAAGGGCGCAAAAAAGTAAAATTTCTGAAGGAGTGACTCCAATTAAAGGTTTGCGAGGCGTATCAATAAAATCGACCACAACACGTTACGAAGATAATATAAAGATTGTGCCAGCGGCAAAACAACCAAAATTTAATAGTAATTTATTAGGTGATATGATACAGAAAGATATCAAGAAGATAGTTTCCATGGAGGATGAATATGAAAAAAGTGCAAATTATAAAAATGCTCCAATTAAAAGTATTATACATACGCGAAATAAATATGAGAAAGAAATAAATGTATTGTCTACAGATCGGCCGGAATTATCCATTAGAAAAGGTCAGAAATTAAACAAAGGTGCCTCAATTGTACCATTTTCGAAATATGTTCAACAATTGCCCCAAATAATGTATGATGTCAATCCAGCAAATATCAATAATAAAGATTATTTAAAATTTGAAGAATTTGGGAATGGTTATAGACCAGTTCTTATAAATTCACAAAATTTTAAAGAAACACCGGAAGTAAATGAATATTATTCTGCTGAAGCTTTAATAGCACCTTATTCTCATAGATCTTTAACACATAAGAATAATAAAACAAATCTTGACCTACCTGTACTAATGACGAGTAAATTAAATGAAAAGGATTCACTGAAAACAAGTCAATTATCACCTAATTTAAAAGATGCTTCTAATATACAAAAGCCAGAGTATTCTGTTAATCCTCATATAATATTTGCGCAGAATCAAGAATACATCTACAATGAACCAGAATTAAAATCTAACCTGCCTATAGAGACAAAGAAATATAATCAGGATTCTTTAACCTCTGTGCATAACGCTAATAACTTAGATGATTCAAAATATAATCAAGATAAGTCTAGTCAAGTAGTTGCTAAAAATTTTGACGGTAGTATTATTGATATCCCGTTAAAAACCAAAGAATATTATCCTTCTGAGGAACAGGATTACATAAAATATCCTGAAGTTTTACTTGCACGAAATCCACAAAATACTTATAATGAAGCTGAATATGATAAACAAGTTTCGGATATAATTGATGAAACATCTGTTGGGAATGCACAATTATCATCCAAAAACCCTGTAAATATTAATTATCCAGAATTTAATCAAAAAGAATATAATTTACGTGATCAAAAATTTGAAAGTGATCCTTATAGCATTAAACTAAACTATAAATATAATAAGGAAAGTGAAGATACAAAAGTTCTGCATCCACATGATATAAATACCTACATTTACAAATCGAAATACGTCACAGAAGATCCTGTATACACAAGAACAATAAACGATTATCCTTTTACGAGTCCAGCTTATGATTATGATTTTAGTGATTCATCTAGTCGAGAAAATTATTCCAGCACATCAAAATCAAAGAATCCAAACGATGGAAGGCGAAATCCATTGGCTATGGATTACGATTATGAGGACGAAGTGAAAATGTATTTCAAGAATAAGCGACGAACGCCGGAAGGGACAGTTATGAAAGATCCAGGACAGCGGTTTTATTTTTATGCATCAACGAGATAAGTGTGTTTTTATGACGCGTGTATATTTAGTTAGTTAATTTTGTAAATATTTATACATACTATTATATCTAATATTGTATTTTTACGATGTAGAGAATAGATAGTAAAAGACTTTTATTTAATTCAATAAGTGTGTATTTTTTCCATATGTGTTTCTATTTCCAGGATAAAAATAAGTCGAATGTTTATATTATCCTCATAAAAGGTAAGATTATTGTTATTGCATCTAAATATAGTATTATTTTGCTTTATTACGGAAGTTTAAGTAACAACCCGTTATATTACCATGCCAAGATGTATAATGATATGTGTTATTTATTTGTATAAATAAATAAAATACGATTAACAACAATTATATTGGACTTTTTTTTAGAACTCTGGATCCATCCATCCGCTCGACATGCCCCAATCACCTGAGTCTGCTGGCCTTTATGTCGTTGATAATAGACGGCTTCTGGTACAATGCTTCTAATTCAACGTTGGTGCGAATTCTCCAGCCTTCCTCGTCCCATACTGCTCCGAAGATTTTCCTAAGGACATTCCGCTACCGCACTCTCAATGTGTTCTCATTCCTTTCCATAAGCGTCCACGCCATCGAACCATGCGTGACGACTGGTTTAATGATTGTTGCTTACACTTTTAGTTTTAATTATTTAGAGACGATGGATGATTTGAGTACATTAGGCGTAATAACATTTCCTTTCTGCCATTTCTGTGGTGATGCCATTATCTTCATTTATCACACTTCCGAGGTATTTAAATTTATTGACTCTCTCAAACTCCTTCACGTTTCTCCATCGAGTAGTGTTTCTATTGTTTATCATGTACTTGGTCTTCTCTCTGCTTATTTTTCGACTCGTCGGGTTTACTTTCCTCTTTAATATTTGAAGGTTCTCCTTTAGTGATTCTGTCCTCCTAGTCACTAAATCAATGTCGTCTGCAACGGATAACTATTGACATGTTCTGTTATATATGCACCCTCCTGGGTTAACGCGTAGTTTCCTCATGACCGCTTGAAGTGTTAGATTAAAAAGTAGAGTCGATAGTACGTCTCCTTGTTTTAAGCCTCCTGTAACTTCAAAACTCCATGACAACTCGCCTTTCACCCATACTTTGCTGCATGTTTCCACAAACGTCATTTTTATTAGCTTGATCAATTTGGTCGGCACATTAAATACTTCTTGCTACACCTTGTACAACTGACTTCTTAGTATTTTGTCGTACGCTGCTCAGAAATCTATAAACAATTGATGAAGTGTTCATAACACTTTTCCAACACCACGTGAATATTTAATCGATGGTCGAGCGGTTGGAACCAAAACCACACTGATATTCTCCCAATGCATCCACATGGGGGTTCAATCTTGATGCTAGCACTTTCGTCACTATTTTATAGCCAGCGTTGAGCAATGATATTCCGCGATACTTGTTACAGTTTAATCGATTCCCTTTCTTATGGAGCGGTATTATTATATCTGTGTTCCACTATTTCGGCATTATTTCTGCACGCCAGATCTTCGTTATCAGTTGGTGCATTGTTCTCTCAAGGCTTTCTCCTCCATATTTAAATATTTTTGCTGGTAACGCTTCCGCTCCTGCTGCTTTAAATTACTTAAGCTCTTGATAGCTTCTCTCACTTCCGCTATAGTTGGTTCCTCAACCATAATGCCGTCTTCAGCAGGGTCGAACTGAGTGTCTACCTGCCCATCGTTAAGTATGTATGTCTGAGAAATACTCCACCCATCTGTGCAAAACCTCTCGCTACTCCCCAAGTAGAGTGTCATGTTTTATTTAACAGAATGTTATTCTCACTTCCAAACCTTTTCTGATGCCTTTTAATCCTTGATACATTTTCCTGATCTCATTGCGATTTTTACATTCCTCAATTTGTTGAAATTTCGCTTTCTCCATATCCCTTTTCTTGCTCCTGCATACTTTCTTGGCACTCTTTCTCGGTTCCGTGTACCTTAGCTTAGTACTTCTTATTTCTCTTTCCAGCATCTTCTTCCTTGCTCGGTTGCTCTGTTCAAGAGCGTCAATACATTCTTGATCGAACCATGGTTGGGCTCATCTTACTTGCTCGTATCCTAGTGTTCGAGTTGCTGTGTTGACTACTGCTAGTTTTATTTCAGCACACCTCTACAGTTCCTGTTTCCCCAGCTCCTGCCAAGGATCGGTCAAGCTCCTTTTGGAATCGCGTTCTACTTTGTTCATCAATTATCAGCGGTGCAACTGCCAGCTTCTTCATTCTTGTTCTTCGGTCTCGATTCGCTACTGCTAGCTTTTGCCTATACTTCATCACTATATGGTGGTGATCCTTTATAATGTTATCAAATTTGATGTTCACATCGCAGTTAAAATAATAAAGAAGGCACAGCCCATTCAAACAATTGTTGCTTATTCTTGATCGTAGCCATTTTTTTCCATGTTGTAATGCTAAAAAAGTCCTTTCTGGTGTAGCTTTTTTTTTTGTTAACCTTTGTTTTCCCAGTTTAATTGTTTATCGGCAATTATATTAGAGTTCAAGGCCAGGCCCGTTCAGTCTGCTATGTGGCAAGCATAATGGGTTTTGCTTTAGGCGATTTGGTGTTTGTTCAGTCTGTTTAAGCTTACATTATCCCTACTAGTTTCCGAATTTCTGGATTTGGATGCGAAGCTTATCCTTCAATCTGTTACCTCTCTTTCTTTGGCAAGTACGATGGTGCCCTTTTTTTAATTTCTTATATACCAGGGTGCTTCTGTTACTTTTCTTAGAAATTTGTTATGGTTTATCAATACCCTTTCGTTTGCCTTGTCCGAACTTTTGGTCTATAGCTGACAACCGTAAAATAATTGTGGCCTTAACACACAATTCATAATTTTTGACCTTGCTTTTATTGTCACGCCGGAGTCGAACTTCAATATTGAATATAACCTATTTGCGGTTTTTGTGGCCACTACTGCTCTACGTTTAATGTGAGATCTCCAATTTAGTTGCTGGTCAAACGTGCAACCAAAGTATGTTTAGCTCCGTTTGGGCTTGGTTTTCTTATTTATCAATGTTATAGACTTTTCAAAGTGTTTTGTTTTATCAAATCGGACTATTTCAGTTTTCAATGAGTTGATTTTTATTTTCCATATATTGCAAAACTCAGAAATGATCTTTAGACTTCGTTCTATTCTTTTCCTTACAACCACTGGATTTCTATCGTAAGTAACTATGGATTTATCATCGGCAAACGGTAGAATTTCGGTTTCTTTTAGTTCTTGGAGTTTAGGCACGTTACACACATAAATATTAAACAGAACCGGGGATAGCGGTGACCCCTGAGGTAGGCACTCGCTAGCTGTTCTTTTTGTCGATAGTTTTTCTCCTATTTAAACCTGAAGTGTTCTGTTATTTAGGAAATCTTAAGTGATCTTGATCAATTCTAATGGGAATTAAAGAGCTGACATTTTGACGACTACCCCACAAACGATCGTCTCTCCACACACGATCGTAGGTCTCTTCAATGTCGAAGAACACCGCTGTTGCTGAAAATCATTTCTTTAATTTAATGCTCTATGTTCACTATTATAGCCTCCAAATGTCCCACTTAATGTATTGCCGTTAACTTTGGCATAAACCTTAGTTGTTGCGGTGAAATGATGTTATGTGTTTCTGCGTATTCTAGAATCCTGCTTTTTTATTACTTCTGTAACTTTAGATAAACCATTTAATAGACGGATCGGCTATTTATTTGCAGGATTCTTATCTTTCTTTGCAATAGTGATGATAATTGCATTTTTCCCCCATTTTGGAAAATAACTGCACACAATAATTTTGTTAATGATTTCAGTGATGGTTTTTGTTGGCTTTGGTAGAAGAAGTTTTAATGCCATATTGGCTATTCCAACTTCCCCCCGCTGTCTTGTGCGGATTTAGATGTTTTAATATATTATTTACTTCCTATTTTTCAACTTCGTTGTATTCTAGGAATATTGTATGTTTTAGCCGAAACTTCACCGCCTGATCTACTATATTCAGAGTGGGATCCTTGTTGGTAAATTGGTTTTCGAAGTGGTTTGCACAAAGTTTGGCTTCGTCTTTGACCTCGTACACCAACTTGCCATTTTTTGCAATCAAAAGAACATTCTCATCTTTGTTCTTTTTCAAGGCTTTTAAGAAATGCCAAAATTTGTTGTCTCCGTCTTTTTGGCAAACCTCTACAACAAATATGTTCCAGTTTTCGTTTCGTTTCTTATCTATTTCTTATGCGTTTCGTAACATATCTATCACTTCTTGTTGTGCTTCCTTAAGTTCGGCCATGTAATGAGGGTGCCTTGACTAGGCGTATTTTTTCATTAACTTGTTTTTTCTTACAATCATCTGCTTTCTTTCTCTATTTAACCCCATCTTTTCTCTAACCAATGTAGTGCTGTGTTTAAGCTTTTCTGTATAGATTTTATTAGGTGGTCTACTTTATGTTCAATCTTCTCTCTGCTTTGGATAGTTTCCGATAGAGGTTCGAAACTGTTCATTTCATAAGCGTAGGTTGGCGAGTTTATCTGAATTTACCTAAAAACTTAATTAACCTAAAATTTTGGATGCATGTTGAAATTTTTCACCTCCATACACAATAGAAGGTGATCTGTCGATAGATTCTAGTGAACTTTTGTTTCCTTAATTTTTTTAATTTTATGGGTCAGAAAAATGTCAATCATGTCGGCTCTTTGATTGATTTTGGGTGGCAGAGATGCTGATTCACTTGTACCAAGTACTTGTAAGCTACTTGTGCTTTTCCAGAATTTATACATGATATTCCTGGCCGGTTTTTAAATTCTGCTCCCCTTGATGGATCTTTGCTATTTAAATCCCCACCAGCTATAGTTTTTCCATATTTTAAATTTGTTCAAAATCTTCATTAACTGGTTTTGTTGTGGGCCTTAAGTAAAGCGCAGCAAATGTTATCGTTTTACCTCCAATGCTTGTTTTCACTGCTGCTGCTTCAATATTGCGGGAGGAGGTTATAGCTACTCCACTGCAACAATATTGTTTTTGCGTATGATAATTGTTACTCCTCCTCTATTGCTAGCTTCTCTAGCTTTCCTGTAGATGTTTAATCCAGGGATAGTCACTTTCTCTCCTTTATTCAGCCTGGTCTCCGAAATGAGTACGATGACTACATCCCCTTCCAGAAAGTTTTTGAACTCTTGAATGCGGCTTCGCATGCCGTTTGCATACCTTGTTATTATTTTTAATTTAGACTTATACTCCATTGGATTCATTACTGCTTTAATTACCCCTGGAAATCCACTCAACACTATTTGGCCAATTGTGTTGCTGAAATCATCATTTGCGCATTGTGAGTTAAGGTCGTGTACCTTTTGGGCAAAATTAATATTTGACTGCACTCGTGCGCCGTCAACTTTCGAAACGACAATCACAATGACTACGAGTGTCAACGAGCAAACGGGAGGGAGTCAAACTATCAGACTCCCTCCTTTTCAATGTTTGTCATACATGCTTCAAATTTTTCGTCCTTCATAAATGTTAGAATCTCTGGACCCACAAAGACACCTTCCTTCACTTTGGCTGCAGATAATTCATGAAATGCATGAAGCAAGTGTTCGAAACACCGACCTTCTTTGTCTAGAGCTTGCACGAATTGTTTTATCAAATCAAGTTTTATATGAAAAGAAGGCAGAAGAATCTTTTCTCAGTCAACCAAAGTTTCCTGAATAACATTTTTGCTGCCAATTTCGAACTTCTCTCTTACTGGCCACTCCCTCTTAATCGAATGTTGACTCCTTTCCCTATTGTCCCACTCACACAGGAAGCATGGATATTTTGTATATCCCCCTTGAAGTCCAAGAAGCATAGCAATTACTGTTAAATCCCCACATATGGTTCATATGTGATCCTTGTATTTAAGTTTCTTCAAAATGGTGGCCAAATTTTCGTAGCATTCTTTGTAGTGCACGGAATGTCCAACTGGTATTAAAGCATATTTGTTTCCGTTATGGAGTAGCACAGCCTTGATGCTTGTTTTGCATGAGTCAATGAAGAGCCTCCATTCCTGTGCGTCATATTCAATTTGAAACTGTACCGTGTAGCCAGGAATATTGCTGCAATAAACTAAACCAACATCTTAAGATAAATAAGAAAGGAAATCATTTTCTCGTCTTCTAAACCGTGAAAAAGAGACACCCGAAGCCAATAAGTTTTTCATTTAGCCTAAAACCTTGTAGTTACGCGGAATTTTTAGAAAGGCCCAAGTCTCTCACTAAATCATTTAATTCACATTGTGAGAAGAGCTGAGTATCGTTACTCCCTGCTGCATTGAAATCAAAATCAGAGTCATAGTCTTCTTCTTCGGTGTCTTCGAAGGTATATCTTTAAGTTTTTCTAGGGGTTTACTTATGGGTATTCCAGGACCATAAGTTATGGGACATATAACAATTTCTCTCCTATTTTTGGCCCATGCTCATTTGAAGAACAAAAGTAGCAGTCATCACTGTGGTTAGTTAAATCCCTCCAGATCATCGAGATTTCGGAAGAGATTTTTGTTTTCCACTCAACCACTGTTTTAATTCTTCCGCACAAATACAACATACGATGTGTGGGGCCCATGATTTATCCTGGTCTCCCAGCTTGACGCCAAAATAAGCACAGTACACTTTCTTCACAAAATCTGTAATATGTCTTTGATGTTTCTTGATTGTAAACTCACAGCAGATGTAGCAAAATTTGTTAGGGTCATTAGAATAGCCCTTTGTAGAAATTTTACAAAATTATCCACAATCACAAAAATAAATTTCAATCACTAATTTTATGGTATGATGGTTCAATTGAAAAAAAACCAAAATTTAAATCGGGAAAGACAATTCTTATAAAAACACGTATTCTAGACATTAAATGAACATAAAAAGCATCAAAAATTTAAACCGCCTTAATTTGCAAAACTCTTAACTAAGAATGACTGTACAAACCGGAACAGTGGGGATGTACCGACTGCAGTCTCCCTGGCTCCAGTAACGTCTGTGATTAGAGTTGGTGCCACATGGCTGTCTTAAGAGGAAGTGACAGAATGAATGAACTTCACCTCATTGTCTACACTATTTTATTAATTTCTTTCCTTTCTTTATTTATGTGTATCGAAAATTTTTTGATTTTATTAATTGTTTATTGTAAAGTAACAAAAAAAAGTTATATAGATAATAATGAATTGAAAATAAATTACATGTTAAATGTATATTCATAAAAACACAAAGACCGAAAATTTCATATGGTGAAAAAACTTAAGTGATGGAATTTTTTGGTTATTTTTGCTGGAATCAGCGCCCAAAAATACATCAGAAATAATGCTTAGTTTTCAAGAAATATATTCATCGCAGACGTGTCATACTTCAAAGCGTTCATTAGAATCTTAAATCACATGGTCTAATACAGGTATATATATATATATATATATATATATATATATATATATGCTGTAACAATAATATTAAATTTGAGGCAATAAAATTTTACATTTGAGGCAGGATGATTATTATTTCCGTATCTGCAGATTTATTGTGAATCATTGTATTGAACTCCGTCTCACTATTTGTTCGTTTCTCGTCTAATATGGTTCTAGCAGAATTACAATTGCAAAACCTTTATTGGCATCTAACAAAACAATAAACTACAATAATTCCCCTAAACCTAAATAATTAACAATTTCTTAAATAAAATACCACTCTATATAATTATTGCCTTCTCCGACCTCACCACTTAATGTTACCCGATCAAGTCAGTCTCTTATTTATTTTTCTTACAACTAATTCCATTATTTTAACACCCTCACCTCATTGTCTCATACATATATTCCAGCTCACCTCTTCCATTCGCTGAACCCTTTGTAACCCCAAATCCTTCCATTCACCCATCCAATGTTCCCACAAATCCTCCCCACCCCCGCAGAACATACATCTCTTTTCAACCTCATTCATCCAATGCATGTTCTTCCTTTCCTTATTTCCACATCTAAATTTAGCAATCATAGGGTTATTAATAGAGTTTGTAGCTGTAATTAAGTCTAAAGAAGGTGATTGTAATAATTGATTCAAAGGCGATTGAATCGTACATCAATGTAACCAGAGAATCAGTGTTGAAGGCTGTCTTAATTTCGTCCCAGGAAGATATTTCTTCTAGGCATTCAATAATTTCCTTCAAACGTAATATCAATTGTAGTACAAGCGGTATGATTTTAAATTTCAACCCATCGTGTTTGACATAAGCCAGAAATTTGAGCACCTATTTTTGTTGTCAAAACTAGGTTCCTTTTAACAGTCATACAAAAATCTCTTATAATTTCTTCATCATCGATGTGTTCCAGTAATTTGGAGGACGAAATTTGAACTGAAACTTCAGAATTCCAACTCCAAACATATTTTTAGCATTTATTGTGTAAGGTATCCATAGAAGAATTCCAATAATTAGAAGTTAAAAATAAAACCGAGCAGTGGTACTCGTGTAAAATCAAATAAAACTAAAAAACATGTACTACATGAACCAAGTTTTTTATTAATAGGTTAGGTCATGTATAAAAAACAACTTTGAAAACATGTCTTAAAGCAGCCAATATAAGTTACAGAATTCCAACGTAAAAATTTAAAACATTCAACAGCACATATAACAGTTCCATTATAAATAACTGTTACAGGAGCGCATCACCCTTCATCCCATTTACAACCAGTAGAACAATGATAAAACGTAATGAGAAGCTACCAGCATCCAACAATTTATTTAGAATATTATTAAACTCAAAAGGCATATGTTTATTTCATAAAGTTATACCATTCATAATAGCATGATTTATATATACAGGTATACCTCGTTTAACGAAGCTAATGCGTTCCACAAAATCACTTCGTTAAACGAAATTTCGTTAAACGAGATAAGAATAGTATAGCCAGAATTGGGTTATGTTCCAACTAATCATATAAAACCAAATATTGTTGGTTCTACATAACACGAGGGAGGTGTTAACTGGGTCAATCAATTAAAATTCCTTGCTTTTTTAGAAGTTATAATTAGAATCTGTGTGATATGTATATAAAATATTTTATTTAAGAATTAATTAATGTTTCACAAATGAATCTATAGTCGACTGCTTTTGTTTATTTTCTCTTTCATTTATTAGTTGCTTATAGAGAATTATTACATTTAAAACTGCCCGTTTTACAAGGACACTTCTTCCTACATCAGGATCATTTTCAGTAAAAAGATTTAAAATGTTGTCAATGACATTTAAACAGTTTTTCAAAACTTTGGTGGTTAATGTTTTGAAAAACTGTGAAATAACTTCCCGAAGTAACTTCCACGGACAAACCGTTATCTTCCACATTTAATAAATTGACAATTCATCCACATTTTCAAAAATTGTTTGGGTAATATTTATAACTTCCTTTCTAAGTTCTTCCAGTTTTCTTCTTGTAATACCACTTGGGCGCATATTTTGCGTTAAACTCCATTTAAGCGAGCTTGAGTGACTTCTTTAAAAAAATCTGTAAATGTTATCAATTTCCTCTTTAATGGTGTATTGTCTCCAAAAGGATTTTATTGTCTTTTTCTAATGTGCAGAGAATAAGCTTTGAATGTTGCTATTACTCCCTGATCCAATGGTTGAATGAGGGAGATTGTGTTCGCAGGAAGAAATACAATTTTCACTGGAATACAATTGTGCAGGGTGGCTAAATCAGTACGGTGCCCTGGAGCAGTAAATCAGTAGGTGTCCTAAATCAGTAGGGTGATTTAAGATTATCCAAAATCAAAAGCGTTTTTGCTTCGAAATTATTTGCTTTGTAATAACGTTGCACTGGAAAAAAATGATTAACGGACCAATCAGTAAATATTTGTTAGATTATGGACATCCTTTTAACGCCCTTGGAGTTTCCGACTGCTAACCTAATAATAATTTTAATTGAAATTTTTGAGAAATGAGAAATATTTCGATGGCAGCGTTTGCCAAAATAACGCACTTTCGTCAACATTGTATACCAAGTTTCGTGGAAAATTTTCCCATTCAATTATTACTTTAAGTGTTTCTGGAAAATTTTATCTGTATCGACATCTGCACTTACAGCTTCCCCCGTTAATTTTATATTGTGAATATTAGCCAGTTTTAAAATTTTTCAAATGAACCGCGAAAAGCTAGAAATGTTTCTAGAATTTTTACTTCTGCTTATGATTTGAGGTGCGTGTGCCTTTGCGTCACATCGTCAACCCACAAACTTAGCAATTTCTCCAATTGGACTTCTTAAGCGATCCATAATTGGGCTTCTTAAGCGACTTACTTTTGATGCTGTAACATGTCTACAATTTTGTGCAGACAGTTTGATTTTTTCGCCGTTTTCAATACGTCGTAGGTTGTTGAGTTTTGTCTCCAACGAAATTGCCTTCCTTTTCTTTGAAACTGACATTTTGATTAAAATTATTGCAATTAAAATTATAGTCTAAAGTTTATAATGGAATCAATTAAAGAACAACCAACGCACCGCACCACTAACCTAACTCAGCTAAATTCAAATAACGACTAAATTGCGCTTCGAGTACACAATCGCATTCGAATAAGGTATGGTCACATGCCAGCAGTTGCGAAAGTACGTTTGGTGTGCGATATTGTTAACTTTGAATTTTGAAGATTTCTTATAGCGAGGTTTCGTTATCGGAGGTAACGTTAAGCGAGGTATGACTGTACTTTTTCCAAGAATTTTATAGTATTCGATTTTAAATGCACACTCAATACCTTAGAATTATCAACTACTGAAAATTCGCATGGGAAAGAGTCTGGTTCGCCCAATGAGATCTGGATTGTTTAACCTAATGCAACTCTCATCCGCGTTGAAACGCGTAGCAAAAGATCTAATATCCAATTCCAATATAACTGGACGGGCAAGAACCGCATTGTAACTCATACCACATTTTGAAGCCAAAGGAGACTTATTTTTATAATTTTTCAACTTATTAATAAGCTTTGGAACACTAAAAGAGACACGAATATTAAATTTACCATAAAAGGAACCTAACTTAGAACATTCTTTATTAATGTAAGTGAGGCTAGAAAACTGTTTACAATCCACATCTTCCAAAGAACTACCTATTAAATTGGTCGAAAACTTTTTGTATTTAGAAAGTAATATCTTATCAATATTTTTGACAGAAAACCCATTATTGATCCTCAGCGTTCTAATGAAATGAACCTTATAAATAAAGTTAGCTCAATCCACAGGAATAGACAACGCTCTATGAGCGAAAGAATAGAACGCCGTGAAGTTATGTGTGAAAGGAGCATTAGAATCAAACGGAATATGAATTTTCCCTAAATATTTTTAACGATAATTGCTTGAGGTTATAATTAACCATCACATCTAAAAAGGAAATACATTTATGAATGGCTATTTCATGTGTAAATTATTAGGGTTAGCGTAGTGATAGGAGGGAAGAAATAGGCTATCATTGTAGTCTATGTGGTCAAAGAATGGAAGGAATATGTGGGGGAACTGGGTGAGAGAATAGAGGGGTGGAGAAACGAGTATGAGCAGGTAGTAATAATGGGTCATTAGAATGTGAGGATGGGGGAGACCGTGGGGGCGAATGTAGGTACGGATGGTGAGTGGGTGATTAGGAAGTCGACTGACAAGGTAATATATGTTGAAGGAAAAATATCGATGGAATGGTGGAAGTGCATGGGTTGGTTATGATGATTTGGTGTGGCGAAGGGGATTGGAAAGGGGAAATTACGTTCAAGAGCTACGGAGGGGGTCGGTAATAAATTACCTTTCGGTGATTAAAGGGCGAAAGAGCATTTAGAAAGTATGAAGATATGTAATAACTCGTATTATCTAATGATGCGTACAACAAGAGGAATCAGCACTAGGGTTAGACAAACTTAAACAACCATCTAATTCTTTATCGATGACTGTAGATGAAAACAGTACTGGATCAACACATAGGATCAGTTCCATTTTGAAAAAAAATAGAATCCAATTTAGAAGAATCAATCTCATCTAACCCACTTGAAACGACAGATGAAGACCCACTTCCAATGGCAACATCAGTCAATTCAAAACGATCAAAACCCTTCTCCTCAACATTTATAAGAGAATTTAATTTCTTAGTTAATTTTATTTTATATTTAATACATTTATCAAAAACACTAGAATAGATGTTACTGGATACTAGGTACCACTCAACAACATCAAAACATATTCAAATATAAATGGTCCATTTCAAAATTTAACTTATTTAATTCTGAATATCTTATTCTAATTGCAATGTTTACAAATTTAACTTGTACTTCATGTATTAACCTCTTCAAGGAGAAGTACACATATGTGTACAGTTGCAACATTATCAAAAAAGACATGTTAACTGAAAGTTTCTCTATTCTATTATAGCAACGTGTGTTGCCGTTATATTTTATATCTTATTCACTTAGTGATAGAGTTCAGAATCGTATAGCGCGGGTTATATGCTACCAGTCACCTAGCCATGCTTGTAGGTTATGTTACCTGTTTTCCGCATTTTCTGTGTTTTGTTTTTGTAACAAACAACAGTTATCAGTGAAAGATAAAAATCTGTAATGACTACTCATTATGTTATTTTTCTTTTGCAAATAAATAATTTAGTATTAGCGTATTTAAATATGCATATTTTTTATATTCAAATATGTCCACAGATGTGTACATTGTGCAGATACGGAAGCAGTGGCGTAACTACAGGGTGGCAAGTCGGCAAAATGCCACGGGCCCCCAGCCGGAAGGGCCCCCCGGTCAGAGGAGAATCCCAACTCCCAACATTTATTATTTATTATGCATGTTTAGTAAAAAAAAGTTTTGTCTT
>WYDF02101531.1:0-10613 GCA_009867245.2 Adranes taylori
CGATCAACATAAAGTTAGTCTTGTCGTTGATCTTGGTTGTCGTTATCTGGTTTGATTATCCTTGTTATAATTGTCGTTATCTCGTCACTATAGTTGTTGTGTTGTTGCTCCCGTCTATCTGGTCGTTGACAATCTCCCGTCTTTATACCGTTTTAGTCTTTACACCACCAAATCCAATCCCTTGAAGCCCCAATCCCTCGTAATCGTTGTCTTGTATTTGTCGTGTTGTTACTTCCAAAATATTGGTTTAGGGAGTAACAACTCTCTCTCCTTTAACAGTACTAACTCCAATCCCTCTACGGTCGCACTATGGTCGCCCCACTATGGTCGCCTAAAACACCCCAATATTAGAACCCATATGAACCCTAAAACCCCTAGTCTGTATGTCTGAAGATGGTCCGGAAGTGTTGAAAATATAGTCACAATTTAAACAAAATATATTTTATTACGAAAATGTATAATTAACTACTTATTTATAGTATTCGCAAATTATGCATTTATTATATTAATTTGGACTTTTATACGCGTGTATCTTTATAAAACGTGGAGATAAAATTGGGAATAATCATGGGAATAAAATTATGTTAATCTCACTTCAACTACGGATGCTCTCAGAATCCGGGTGTGTGCAGAACAAATCGTAGTACGGCAGATAGACAAAGCTTCATGCGCGCCTTTCTTTGCTCTAACTCATTTTTACAGTAAAAGTGGATGGTATTGTACAATATTATTACAATTAATTAATATTATAGCATTAACTACGCAAGAGTTTAAAGTAATAAAATTTATTTTAATACTTTGAATAAAAGATTAAAATTTATAAATAAAATATTTTGCGTAAAAACGTCGTACTGAGCAATCCCCTGCACCAAATATATCAAGTATGATATTAACACTAATATATGCACACCAGCACAGCTATCACGGATCACAGTTTACTTTGCCTGGGTTACACACTACGTGATGCTCTTTGAAGGTTTTACAGGAGAGTTTAACCGATGTGAATTCCCATCCCACTAATATTATGTAACAAAGCCTTGTTATAAGATCATGGCCCTAAGCTCTACTTCCGCCTTTTTCTGTACCTTAAAAACTTTGGATAAAATACGAATCTTATTAGAAGTATTAGTTATTGTTAAACATTTTATCTATCTTTTTTTTAATATCAGTATTACATAAGTTTACTAATTGCGAATTTTTTATTGCAGTTATCGGACTGTGAAGATTTAGATAACGATATTGACGAAGTTCTCCACGAATTTGAAGAAAAATGTCATCGCTCGATACTTCATAGCATAGTATTCAATTAGCATATAGAAACGGAATTCATAAGACATCTGTGTTACAGTCTGCCGGGTGTAAATAATCTAAACAAATCCAAATTTTATTCTTTAAGTCATATATGAATCTGTTAGAACATTTTAAATTAGTGAAGATTTAAACTTTGGATTTGTTTTGTATTTACTTACGCTGTACATAAAAATGTATGTTGCTTTCAATATTATTTCATTGATTATCAACTCCCAAAAATGTATATGTTATATTATTTCACTATTTCAATTTTATTAGTATTAGAAATAACATTAATGTTTAAGGCTGGACTTTAATCTTTTTAATATCTATTAAAACGATAGCAGTCTTTTTAGGTATTAGAAAACATAAAAAGACACACGAAAGATACTTTTAAAATGATTTATTGTTTATCCAAATATTCGCTACATATTTTCTTTTTGCATGCGAGAAAACCATGTTTCGGAGCATATATTCTCCTCTCTAGTCGACATCTTGCTCCTGAAACGGCTCGAGAGCTTCTTCTAACGCTTAAAATTACTGATAATATCTATTAAAACGATAGCAGTCTTTTTAGGTATTAGAAAACATAAAAAGACACACGAAAGATATTTTTAAAATGATTTATTGTTTATCCAAATATTCGCTACATATTTTCTTTTTGCATGCGAGAAAACCATGTATCGGAGTATTGACGCCTTTGGATTTTAGATTTTTCCCTTCAGTCATAAGGTTCCATGTTACGGGCGCATTATGGGTTTTGTTTGTAATCGTCGCTAACTACTGTTTTTGAAAACATTATTGCTGCATCTAGACTTACCTTTATCGAGGGATTATTTTATTTCTATCAACTCATTAACATCCATGCGTTCTGTGGTGATATTTTCCAAGGGTTCTGCATTTAATAATTGGCACTAGTGCCCTATTGATTTAGGCGGTTTTCATTGATCCTTGCGCAGTTTCAAACATAATATCAGTAACGCTCAGTGCAAGCTTGGGTAGGTTTTATATCTCCACTGGAGCTTTTTAATGTCTTTTGAGAAATAATTAGTCGATGCAATTGCGTGCATATTTGAAAGTCTGTATGATCTACAATCTCTTACCATGATGTTAAAATATGAGACAGCATACAGTTTAGGCATTCCTTTTCTGCACCCAACTCTCATCCCAAGTTCCACACGATCGATCGTAAATGAATGTCAGCTTTTGGATTGAAATCACGTAATATAATTAAAAATTTTCTGTTTAGTATTTTGAACATGATGTTGGAGAGCAATTGTTTCGACTTGAGATGACGTTCCAAAACAACTTCTTTCAGTTTGTGAATCATGACTCCATTGGTAGATTTTGTTTCATGTTCCGAGAACTCTGCTTTGTGTGGTAAAGATTTTTTTGAGGTAACATTTTTTACAATATTGCTAAGATATGACCCCTCAATATCTTAGCAATATTTTAAAAAATGTTACCCCCCTGAAGATTTTATGCACTACCGGTTTCTCGCTGTCTTTCTTCAGAAGCACATTTTCTATGAGAAGCCAAGTTATCTACTCCACACTCGTAGCCTTGGTACTCGGGCGTCAGGTATTACTGACAATTAGGTATTATTTACATACATTGAAATACGCAAATGGTATCTGATGTTCAATCAGGACTGTTTTAAAAGATGCATTCGCGCTAATTATATTCTAATTTTATTTTAGAAATGTTTACATACACCCTAATATAGAAATAGTAAACTCTAATATAAAACAAAGTCGTTAACATGATTAGCTCATTCATCAACTACGTAAAGGTTGTCTTTTTAGTTTAGCTGCATAAAGGATACACCAATAGAAAGTAGGGTATAAAATAAACCTCAAAATTTAATTAGCTTACGCTCAATTTAGATACAAGTGGTTTACCCAGAATTAATTATTGAACGTAATATGCCACAATAAAAATGGAACTGAGCCGAGAAGACTTTCTAGAGACCATAGTCAGTTCCAAATGAATAAAGCACTGATCGAAATAGAAGTTACATTTATTAGAAATAGAAGTTACATTTATTAAAAATACATTTTATAAAATTTTATGCATAATTTCTAAACGGTGACCCATCCAAATACTGATCTCTATGATTGTGTGAGAGCCATATCTCGGATCCCAATGTATAAATACGAAAAGTATTACAATTAATGTTGCTTAAATCTAAACGAACATTAACATTCATCTGCTGTCAAACATAAACGCTAGGCTTTTTCGTGCAGACATTTAAGGATTATGGGGTCTACATCTCCTACATGCCCAACAATTTCTCTAGAAAACAAAATAGTTGGCCTATCATGCAGCTATATTCAAAACTAAAACCGATAATGTTCATACCATATGTACATTCATACTAAAGTAAGCTTTCGATTTTCTTTTTGTTTTTATTTCTAGTTTAGATAAATTTAATATGAATTTTTAATTTATTTATTTAGTATTGAACATTTTGCGCACATTTCATCATTTTCCTAATACATTATTTTCATTTAATTATTTCTGTAACAATATCGTAAGTATATTTTATTTATATAATATTAAGTGATGTGGATATTTCTAAATATGTAATAGTAACAGAACTGTTCTTCCTTTTAATAAAGTATATATTTTATAAATTATAATCGGTTGTTTTCATTATAATGATCAAATGAAACCTGTTTAATTATTTATATTTAAATCCTGTGGAAAATGAATTTTAATATCTTTTTAATGTTGATCCAGATGAGCATAAAGCCTTCTAGACTTTTCTTTTCCTTTCTTATTTTTATGTTTGTTAACTTGCTTCCAAGGCTTAGCACCAATTTGATCCAAGGATAATGTGGAGCCATCTCTGGAAATGTTTTTATTACATGTAGTAAAAGAATAATTACGTGGATCTAATATATAGTAATTAATATATGTATAATAGTGAACACTAAATAATAGATTTAAAAATTAAATTAGTAAACAAGAAAGCAATGATAAATTAAAAGACACCATTAACATTGGTGAAGCGGGACACTTCGTCAGGTCATAGACATTTGTTTGCTTCGATATACCGGCAGCACATCATTTTTGGTGAACAAAAAAAAATAGGAAGTGAAGTTAGAAAATCTAACCCCTTATTTCGATAATTCTTTCCTTTTTTGTGGCTGATGACATTATATACATATTTGTCATTCGTATTCCCAAGCACATTCTTATAATAGTGTTTTTCAGGCCGCACATGCAAGCTTGGCGGGCTATTTTTTCTCATTTCAGTGTTTTTTAAATCATATTTAACATGTCGCCGCGTATTCTTTCCAAACATCGGGACAGCCTATAAATTCAGGACCAAAATACGAATTATAAAAAATCGGGACAGAGACTGAAAATTCGGGACGTAGGGTCACCTTAACATTGACAACATTGATTTTGGACTAAGACAGCAAAGTATCAGATGACAGTGGAATATTAATACACAAACAACAACCAGGATGAAACACATAAATACAACCATATAGGAGAGTCTAAAAATCGATTTGTTGTAGAAAAGACACAAAAAACCGTATCCAAAGCTCACAACCTTTGCAATAGACAAGGAATATGATACAGAAAACATAATAACTAGAATTATGAAACAAAATATAGAATGTTGCGAAGAAGAATACTACACATGGAAAAACAAGATAAAAATAATAAACAAGACCTATATAGACAGGCATGTTTTCGATCTAATATTTTCATGCAATAAAAAAAAACAAATACACATTGATATGGTTACTACCATTTAGCACAAGATTCTAGGTACAGAAATGAATACTCTGGATATTGCAGCGGAAAATACTGTGGATATTACGAAAGAAACCAAACGTACTGCATAAACTGTATTGTGAAAATGATATTAAAAAGATTCAAGTGGAAACCACACATCCAGCCTGGAGCAGGGAATGTCTAATTTACAAGAGAAACGAACTAGGGTAAAGGAAAAAATATATTATACATAGCAACCAAAAACTCACAATAAAAAATAAGCTTATGAGGAAATCAAAAACCAAAGCAAATCCCAAAAAGAACTGTCACATTGTTAGCATATTAAATAGAAGTATAAAGTGTAGGAGTATTAGAAACAAATCTGAGGAACTCTACTTTATTATCGAAACACATCACCCAACCATTACTGTGGGCGTCAAATCATGGTTAAACAGTGATATCCAAGTCGCAGACTTACTTAGAAATGAAACAGTATTTAGGGAAGATAGACAGCAAGGAACTGGAGGAAGAGTTTTTATACTAATAAAAAATTATATCCCATGCTACAAAATATATAAAGACACTGAATCAGATATTATTGCGGTAGAAATATAATTTAAACAAGTTACACTTATAGTTATTGGAGTATACAGACCAGAAGGAAAAGCCTGTTAAACAAACTTACAAATATTATGGAAATGTTTGAGAACGATAAAAGCACATATCATCATTGGCGACCTAAATCTATCAGAAATCTATTGGTCTGGCAGCGACGCCAACGGAAATATGCAAAGCCAAGCAAACATCCTTATCAACAACTATTGTCTTATATAAATTGTGGAAAAGGGCACCAGATTAAATAAAATAGTTCAGCAAACACAATACTGGATATAATACTCATGAGACTACTATCACTAATTAGAAATTATGATATCATAGATGGAATATATGAGCATCAAACTGCAACGAAAACAGTCCATTTATTTCAAAAAGTAAACTCAAATCCAAAATATTCTTGAATCAAATTTCAAAGAATTCGGTACTTAACAATAACAGTACTGAACAAATATGGCTAGGCTTTACAGAGTTAGTCAATCAATATTTAGTACAAGCAGTGTCTACAAAAGTCATCACAAAAAACACAGATCCTGTCTATTATAATAAAACTGTAAAGAGGTTAAAAAGAACTCGCATAGAATATAAAAGAAGGGAGACAAATAGAAAACTGTTTAATCAATTAGTGAAAGAACTAAATGAAGAAATGAAAAAAGCATATGATTGAGTTGATAGATGATGCCGATAGTGAAAATTTTTACAAATTTATAAAAGCAAAACCCAAGAACAGAGAAATAAAGCTATTCAAAGAAAGTGGCAAAACCTGGATCACAAGTAGACTAGAAGTAGCAAATGGATTCAACAAATATTTTAGAAATGTTTTTAACCCACCCACATATGCAAACATCAACCAACTACTACACAATCGCCAGTTACCTGTAAACGAGGACCTATTCCACTTTAACCATAACAAAATTATCAAACAAATAAAAAATCTGAAGAGCAGAAAAGCAGTAGGATCAGATCACATTCATATCAAGCCATTAAAAATGACAGCTGTAAGTTTTGCAAAATACCAATATCACTTGTTAACGAATGTATTAATCAGACAACTGGACAAAATCAGTAATAGTACCCATCTACAAATCAGGACTTAAAACTGCTGTAATAAACTATAGACCCATTAGCCTAACAAGTACAGTCTGTCGAATACCAGAGAAAATCATTATTCAATACCTAAATAAAATGAACGATAAATATAAATTTATAAGCACCAACCAACATGGATTCCTCGGACATCAGTCATGTACTACACAACTAGTACGTTAATGTCAAGATTTCTCTGACATAATCGATAATAAAGAGCAAGTTGACGCAGTCGTCACTGATATGGCAAAGGCCTTTGATAAAGTCCCTCATAACATCCAAAATTAAGCAAGGCGAACATCGACAACCGTGTCATGAGATGGATCGTTGCGTATCTATCAGAAAGAAGTTATAGGGACAGGATTGGCGACTACTTATCGGAGCAGGTACCTGAATCCTCTGGATTATTGTTTCTAATATTTGTTTGTGACATAGCGGAACACACACAATGCAAAGTCAAGCTATTTGTCGACGACTGTATTTCTAATGAAATAAGAACAACGAACGATTGTCAGAAACTATAGGCAAATCTCCAGAATATACAAATGTGGTGTACAGAAAATCGCATGAGGAAATGCGAACTGATTAGATTCACCCAAATAAAAAAGAAGACAGTATACCACTATAGGATAGATAATAATCCAGTAAAAGAAGTTAAAAAAATTATATATTTACATGTAATTCTGGACGAGAAACGTAACCCGAAAAGCTTGCCAAAGTTTATATAGCCTCCTACGTAAATGTAAAACTGCCTCTCAGAAAGTCCTATCAAGAGTCTATCTTAGGCTTGCGAGACCACAATTAGAATACGCCTCTGAAGTGTGGGATCCATACCGAAAAAACGAAATAAAAAAGGTAGAGAAATATACAACGGAAAACTGTGTGATTTGTGACAAGGACTAATAAATGATTGGCACAAATTAGCCAGTTACAAAGAAATCCTGGCTGGCCAGAGTTAGCAGACCGTAGAAAAGAGGCTAGAATCAAATTGATGGGTAAAGCTTACCTAAACGAGCCAGCAATAAGAGAAATAGCAATGCGTCTTACAAAATTAGCAACCGGCCATCGCAGACCAAATAACTACCAATTTAAAATATCGCAAATAAACACCGACGTAGGATGAAACTCTTTCGTACATAGAACAACTAAACAGTGGAATCAAGCTTCGAACAATAAAATAGGAAAAATAATAAAACATCAAGAACTCCATATCGGCTAATGATCTTATACCATATTAATATCTTTTCTCAATTACTTAATATCTTTTCTTTTCTTACATTGATCACAGATGATTTATTCATAAACTGTATCATATATTTGCACATGTGTAATATTATCAAATTCAATAAATATATATTATTGTTACTATATTATTAGTGTCATATTGAATTTCGCTAAATCAAACAATAAATAAAAGTCATAACGAGTTAAAAAAAATAATTAAAAAATGGGTCAGAAATGGAAATTGATTTGGGGAAATAAAGATATACTCGTTTAGTCTTAAAACAATGATTGAAAGAAAGGAAGATTAAAATTTATTGAAATATATCCCATGTATTTTATGTTTAAATTAGAAATTTGACAACTAATGCTATTTACGTAATTTCAACTGTATAAGTATTTGAACGTTAAAAGTAAATCCTATTTTTGATTTATATAATATATGCAAAAATTTAAAAGATATGCTAAGCTTTCGGTAGACTTGAAAAGTTGAGTAATAACACTCTTGATTGAGAAACCAGAGTTCAAGATAAATTCATTAGCTCAAGCAAATAAAATAACGAAAAAACTTAATAAAAAAAAATTAATTACTAACGCAAAGGGATTACTAACGAAAAAACTTCATAGGCTACTAATCTGGTAACACAAAAACATATTTAAATAATAAAAATGGCGTATTATTTTATTAGAAGTATTACTTATTTTATAATAACCTATCTACAAACCTTAATTTATGAATTTACCATATAGAAGCGTCAACTTCGAAGATATAGCTTCAACATCGAAAAGGAAATTTTATTTTAGAATGTTTGAACTTAAATTTGTTGTTACTTTTATTTATTTATGAACTTACTTTTATTGTTGTTACTTTTCTTTATCTCTATTTATCTATGAAGCTTCGTATCACTTTTAGGTACAACATTTTAAAGAATGAAAGGATAGACTTACGATTTTATTACAGTTCCACTACTAGTTATTCCTCTTTGTCCTTTTATATGAACATATTGGTCTTGACGATTAAAAAATGTTTTATCCACGTCTTCAGTTGTTATACGTACTCCCTAAAATTTAAAAATCGAATCATTTTCAATTCTTCTAGATATTGTTCAAAGAAGATTTTCTATCCTGGCCAATATAAAGGACAAAATACAAATACAATATGCATATAATGTAGTGTCCGTATAGTTTGTATTCTATAGTACAAGTAGTCTAAAGTACTGTACAGTAGTCTAATGTACAGTGTGTGACTAAAATTTTGAAGTCGAAATTCATTTTCTTCAATACTATTAGGATTATATTCTAAATTATAGACAATATTAAGTTAGTTGTGTTTATTTGGAACTTACTAATTAGTTGATACGTGTTTTATATACTATATACTAGAAGTTTTATATAATTATATTATATAATAAATTAATAATTAATGGTAAATTGATATATTTAATAGTTTATTAGCAAACTACAGTTCTCAGTCAATCCCAATCATTTAATTAATATGTTAACCTAATACAGATATTAACACTTATTTTCCACTATAATAAAATGCAACAATAAAATAAGATGTAATAATAAAATAAAATAACATAATTGAAAATAAATAATTTAATTAATTAATTTTGATTTTTTCCCATTTCATTTGGGAATTGTATTTCGACTCAAGCTATAAAAAGTATTTTCCATGAGAAAGCTTTTTAATAGATTGTAAAATGACGTACTATTCAGGGTTTTCAATTTGGCTAGAGAGCGATTGTAGCAATGGAATCCTCCGCGCAGCTATTAAGCAAATTTTAAGCGTATCTGCGGTAGGCAGAGCAGTGCTTTTTGCCTTGTATCATACACTGTCTTCGTGTCTTGCTTAAAATAGGACTTGATTCAATACATATAGAGGGACACTCGGTATTACTCTAAGTTTCTTAAAATACGGCCCGATTTTTTACCGGCAATATTGGTGATTCTTTTTATAGCATATACACTTTATGAGAGCTTGCCTGCCAATGTTGTTTCGCATTGTGTTTTCCATATTAGTCGACTGTCTACATGTACTCCTAGACATTTAGTTGATGAGCCCGACTTTTCCGTCTGCTCATGATATACTAAAGATGTGTAGTTTTAGTGTCATTGAGTTTTACGTAATTTGATTTAAACCAGCATCTAACTTTCAACATTTGACGAATGAGCTGATGTAAGTTCTTCTGTGGTTTTAGCTACGTTATTCTCTACGTTTTATATGTATTACGTTTGATGTATATAATATGTTGGCTGGTGCTATAAAATACCGCATCGATGCATCTCACTGCTGCTGCAACATTCTATTGGAACTTGTGGGAATGCCACCAAGAAAACAATTGTGTGTTACGTTGTCACGTAGAGGGATAATACCGAGATTTATATAGAATTAAAATATTGTAATATTTGTTGCATGCATAATATACGTTTAAATCAATTTTGACAAACATCATATTAATAATTTCATTAAAGTAATAAGATAAAAGAATAATAAAAATTCATTTTTCCCCACTACCGCTTTTGAGTCACTCCGCTTTTGAAACACTCTTTCTTCGTGTCCGCTCTGCGTAAAATTAAGGTCCCAGGGTCTTACACTTGTTCCCCAAGTTTAATTTTTTCAACTTTCATAGGAACCGAGATATTTAATGTAGTACAATAGCCGG